>SMGT01006916.1:56871-67186 GCA_004794575.1 Lanistes nyassanus | reverse complement strand
GCGATTCTTTGTCGAAAGACTAAGAAAAGATTCTCGGGACGAACCTGTCTCGTTTACTAGCAAAGTAGTCATAAGAGCACGTGGGAAATTGGTCAGGTCTTCAAAAAACTGGATCGGAACAGCTTTACTCGGCATGCAATACTGACAGTTAAATCCCATTACTTCTTTTCGTCGTTCGTTTCGGCAGATACAACTTTTTACTTCAGTTACGATACGAGGTCAAGGTTGAATACGATGATGGCAAACGAAAAAAATTTTGAAGTTATTGACTTCTTTGACACAAATCTATCGGTCATATGACCTCCTGGCTGCAAAATCTATCGGTCAAAATTGAAGTTTTATGCGTCAATGACCGATGACCGACTCTAAGAATGATCCCTGCAGTTATGCAAACAGTTTCACAGTTTCATTTAAGTGATGGTTGTATTTGCATATTATTGTTACAGATGTAGCCCTGGTTGCATGTCCCATCCTATTTTCTATTCACACATAAAGGTTCTTGTTACAGACAAAGTGATGAGAGCATTACAACAGCACTTACAATCAAAACAGGAGATATAAGTGCTGCTGTTGATAGAATAGCATTCGAGAAGAACGTGTCGCTTGAATTTAGAGTATTTACAATGCATAAGCAACGACTAAGAGATGCAGTTTAGATTGTTCTCCCTACCACCTCTACCCTTGGTTTTCTCCTGAGCCTCTACTGTAAGTGTGGTGATTTTTCTGATTAAACTAAGATTCCTTTTTTCCTTTTTTAAACACAACCCTACAGCCTCTATAAATTTTAATCAGCCAGTATTTTGCTCAGTGGACACTTCGCAAGAAGCAAGTTAAGTTAAAAACAGTGGACATAATGTATGGTTTGTGTTGAAGCATAAGAGGTACAGTATTATGACCTTTGAAAGAAAAGGAATGAAAAAGGTTTTATCTAAGATGTGGTCTTATTACAAATATTAGAGAACCAAGCTAGACAGATAAACAATAAGCAATGCTTATGAACTGTATGAACACTGTTAACTACCACACTTTTATTCCCTGTAGCGTGGTTAACATTTAATTCTCACCACTCAGCACCGCCTAGTGTATGCTGTATCTAATGACCCATTGTTGTGTGATGGAGCGGGTTCACTTGGCAAACTTTCTTCTCTCCTCTCCCCCTTTCTCTCTGCCTCAACAAAGGCAAATTTTCATCAAAAGCAGTCTACATGCTTTATTGAGAGCACCCACTGCTGCTGCTACCCACTGGCTGGAGTTTGACTTTGAGGGACTGCCTGTTCTGATCTTTCCCCTGTCTCGCCTCCTGCTCTGCCTTACATGGTTCATCACCCCACTGCCTCGCTGCTTCAGTGCATGGTTCTCCTCTCTAGCCCTCCTGCTTCACCCTACTTCAGGACTGCCCTTTGTCCGGTCCGTACCCCACTTTTATTGGGTGAGGGCTGGCCACAACAAGGGTATTGTCAGACCCAGCAGCAGCTTGCCAGTGTACGTGCGGCGGATACTGAAATTTGTGTTTGTTACAGGTATAACATGCAGTTTTGCTAACTATGGTGAATAGATAAAGATAAGAAATCTGCCTACCAACTGATCTAATCTATTATTATTAAGACGTTTGTTGAGTTTACTATTTAAAGAAAGAGTAGATTGAGTAGAATCAGATGTTAGTTATTAGTATCTGCAGCTATTCTAAAAGAGTATAGAGACCTAGGGATGTGGTGATCAGCATGGCAGATTCTCCTCTCTTAGTCCTCTTCACCACAAGAGTTAGCCGTTTTCTTTTAGGTGTAGATGTAGATGGCATTATTGTGGGCAGAACAAACTGACAGTGCTACTGTACCTTTGAAGTACGGATGCCTGCATTGAAAGCGAGGGACGTGTCTTCTGCAACAACACCAGACCTATATACAATTCCGATTTCACCATAGTTCTTCCAGATTTCAGGGTCATTTTAGGGTTTTATGGCAACACAAAATATTTTGGTATAATTTGAATCTGCTGGCTTATTTTTTTCTGAAGTTTTAAAAGTTTGCTAGAGAAATAGGGTTCTTGATTTAAGCACAGTCATAAGTTATCACGAACAATAATTAATAAAGAACAAATGAGGACAGAGCGCTTAAATTATCAAAAGATAACTCCAACAAGAGGTGCTGGCAGCGCTTAACATAACCGTATGCAGAAGCATGTGACCAAGGGAGCCGAAAGAAAGCAGCTTGGCAGATCCTCTGAGTATCTGCCAAGTTCCTTTCTTCTGGCCCTCTCTTTGCTATGTGTTTGGATACGGTAAGCTCCCTTGGTCACATGCGGTTATGTTGAGCGCTGCCAGTACCTCTTGAATGAACAATAATGTGAAAATCACACACAAAATTTGGAAAAGGTCTGTCTGCTTCTCACATGTATTTCTAAGTCAATCACATACGAATTTTGGACAGAGACCAATGTTAGTAAAAGGCATCCTACTAATTTCCCTTGTATGTTTGTACATTGTTGTGCTTTTCTTGATGTTCGGTATGCTGCAGTTCATGCCGCTTGTTTCCTAACTATCATTTCAGAGTATCAAAGATCACCTACCATGCTCATCCTAACGTTATTGCAGGATAAATTGCTGTTGTGCAAGTCCAGATTAAAATGCAAAAACCTATAAACTAGTAGTGTAGTAAGAAGACTTAGCATATTGCAACAGCTGACAGCAGAGACATGACTCTAAAATGATCAGAGTCGAAAATCGTATAAAGAGCATTTAATAAAGTCAAAAGTTTTAAGCACGTGAAAATTGCCTCCGGATATTACAATTCAATGACCCCTAGAAGAATTGGTTCATCCATGGGTCAGCAAACAAAGTTATAGCTAGTCTCACAAACAGCACTACCATACACTGGCAACCCACTCCCCTCCCCTCAGTCTGAAACAGATTGTACGCCATCGTTTATATTTGGATAGAATAAATCTCCTCTTTATATATTTTTGTCACAGAACATAGTCACTGGAAATGTTTTTTGGCATGTCGCGTCCTGCTTTGTATATTCTTTGTTTGGTGCATACTGTGCCACTCTTTCCCGTTCTCAGGTTACCATGAGCAGTTATTCTTGATTAAAACAGATTCCTGGAGCTAACTTCTGTTGGCAAAATGTTGTAGGTGTAGACTGGATGGTGTTACACAATACAGAAGCAGTGCTTCTCAAATTAGAAGTTTTTCAAACCAAGGGCCAAAATTTCTTTCTAGCGCAGAATCCGAGAGTCAGTTTAAAAATCTCGGAATCAGCCTGGAAATCTTTGCGTCCTTAAACTTTTGTGCATAAAATACCCCCAATTATATGGTGCCAGGAGCTATAAGAAGTACACATGAAGTTATCTGTTGGAGATAAAAGCACTGCATTGTTCTTGTCTGTATTGTGGACATTTGTGTGCTGTATGCCAGGTTGACCTGTGGTTGTCAGTCCATAATTTAGCCCTTGGTTTGATCACCAAGGGTCTGTTGGAACCCTGGACATGAAAGTGGGTGCTCATGCATGTTTGAAACATATTTCAAGATGGTTCCTTTGAGTAATCATCCTGTTTAACACATGCCTTTCGACATCACTACGTTTGTGCTTACATGTAGCCCTAGTATAGTGGTAAATTTAGAGTCACTGCAATAATTGTGCGCATGCTCATTTGTTAGAGAATTGGCAGTTGATTACTTGCCTGCTAGATCAGTAGATCGATGTCATACCTTTTCTGCTGAAGGCATGGGTTTTTGTAAATTTGTTTTTATTGATAGCTGCCATAAATTTTTCCAGGATGCTGATTTATTGCAAGGGTGGCTTGAGTCTTACCTGAGGACCATCTTGGATGAATAGCTGTGCCTGAACATTGTCCTATGTTGTGGTGGTAGTCTGGCCATGTTAATGTGTAATATATGTACTGTTGTTTTTTTGTTGAACGTTTTCTATGCGCTGTTTGAAACAAGCTAATCTCATACAAAATGCAAATGTTCTTTGAATTTGTATGTTATGATTTAAAATGTTGATGTTGATACTTTCAGGGATTTGATGAGTACATGAATCTGGTCTTGGATGATGCCGAGGAAGTTCACATGAAAACACAAAACCGGAAAACACTGGGTATGTTTGAGGTTTTTAGGAAAAATGAATTTTTATTTGCAAAACAAAGAACTATTTTCATTTACTACTTTTCTTCACTTTCGTGAGAGCTGATGGGTAGCACGGTTTCTTTGTGGGTTTTATGGCTTACTGTTTGCTCTTATTTTCCTGGAATCAATGTTGCTGTGTCTGAAATTTGGAGTACTTTTTATTACTTGCAGGAAGGATTCTGCTAAAAGGAGACAACATCACACTGATTCAACAAGTTCAGGAGACGTCAGCTTAATTTGCTTGTGTATCAGTTTTTCTGTGTATAAACTTTTTTTAAAAAAACGTAAAAGTCACTTTGTCTTGCACATTGCAGTCGGAAGGTTCTTTTCAACATCTGTAAACATGCTGCTATCCTTCACTCTGCCACTTGAGATAATTCAAATTCCATTGTGTAAAAAATTTAGATAACTTTCTTACTCCTGGCAGGAACTAATGTGTAGAGTTTCAGAAAATTTCTAAAATATGGGACATGATGGGGCTATCTGGAAGCTGAGAATGTTGTGCTAATTTTAAATGGATGTCATATACTGATGCGTTGTTCATGTGTGCAAGTCACATCATTAAAATTCATTTCATCAGTTTTTTGACAGAAATATCTGTCTTTGCCTTGACTTCACTATGGTGTGCATGTGTTAAAAACTGGAAGAAGTCTGTTGTATTTTTTTTTTTTTTTATCCTTGACTCCTGTGCCTGCATTGGTATCCACCATTTTCTGATCCTGCAAGGGACAGGCTGGATTGTGTGCATGAACAAGCCTTGCAGCTACCTCCTTGGGAGCCCACCACTGCACATAAAAATTCTACTTTGTCTAATGGATAAGAGGAGAAAAGATTTTCTAACGATGGTCCACATTTCCACATGCAAACACTTACAATTTTCCATGAAAGTTCAATGTTAGGTAACTCCAAATTAACTGAAGAACTGTGCATGCATACATGTTGAGCTACGAACGGTTGAGACTACAATAAGCCTTATAAACTTAATAGAAATGTGGGCATTTAGAATATAGGTCATGTAAACAAGCCTATTGCACAGATTAGAAATTTCATTTAAAAGTTTGTTTTAAAAAAACCCTCAAATTCCTGTTTTTGAAACCTTTATATCTTGCATGGAAAAATAAGTCTGCAACACAATCATATAAATAACACAAAGTACTTAAGTTATGAGATTACAATGTAGTCCAGAGATAGGGTTTTTGCATGTAAGGGTACACAAAACTGCGCAACGTGAACTGAAAAGTGGCAGATTTGAATACCTGGACTGCCAAGTGTGGGTGAAAGTATTCCCTGCCACCTCAGACAAGGAGAAATCACTGCCATGTATTCTGTATAAAATGGGGGCGGGATGAGAAAAGGCTTTAGCGTTGACTGTGCTGCGTCCATCATCCGTCACCCTGTGCCAACTTCTCTCCTTTCTTAATCGGCTCTTTCTTTCTGCTCATTATTTGACATGTTAGGTCCGAGTAATTCAGTTAGCCTAAATTTTATTGTAAGTCTATGAGAACAGGAAAAGAAAGATGGTGCTGGTGAAAACAAAACAACATTGGGATCACAATCCAACAGTCATGTACTAGAATTTTTCAAAGCAAAACTGGAAGAATAATTTGAGTTTGTATTGCAGCTAGAACTGTAGAAGAATAGTTTGAGTTCTGTATTGAAGCTCTGAGTCAGCATGTTACTTGGATTTTTCAAAGAGAGAAAAAAAAAACCAGGTGACTGTGGCTTAGGCTAGTAAAGATACAACAAAAGGAACTTAGCCAAGCGAGAGTTAGACAAAAAGTCAACATTTCGGGGCATAACCCCTTCAGAATGGTACAGACATAACAAAAATACCATCCTGAAGAAGGGGTTATGCCCCGAAACGTTGACTTTTTGTCTAGGTCTTGCTTGGCTAAGTTCCTTTTGTTGTACCTGGATTTTTCAAAAAAAAAAACCTAGAAGCATAGTTTGAGTTTTGTATTGCAGCTCCAAGTTGGCACTCATCACTGTTACATTTCTTCATAAATTACTGTCATGTCAGATCTTTTGAGTCTGCATTGCATTTCTGTATCTTCATTCCTGAAGAATTGTTTGTTGTTGTTTTTTTTTTAGATGGAGTACACCGTTATTGTAACAGATGTGTCTTTGAAGACGTCAATAAGTTCTTTTCGCACTTTGTCCCACTCCAGCCTATCGAGGCCACAACCAATCCTGGGCATGGAAATTCTTCTCACATCATTCTGTAAACAATGCTTTTTCATGGCATCTAAAGATGAACGCAGGCTCTTGTATGTGGGTTTCTGATGATATTTCAGCTTAGTGATCAGGTAGTAGATGTACTGATCACCCCTCTGAAGAGTTGCCACATCTCCGACACCTTTACCTGCCACAAGGAAATGAAAAGCGACACAGTAATAGGGTGTGAATGAGTGATGGAAATGTAGATGGGATTCAAGTTCCTGCAATCCATTGCAAAAATGGCAAGATCCTGAAATACATAAAAAAAACTAGAAAGATCTTGCAATATGCTGCAACACTGCCAATTGGACGATACAGTAACAAGATGGCAGCATATTTACATCCTCTTCCACAAAAAAATCTGCCATAAACCTGGTAAGGTTTTTTCCACCCCCCAGAAAAAATCAGCCAAAAGCCATAGTAGGGTTTCTGCAGCTTTCAAAGTAAAAATTCAAAACTAGAATGCATATAATCAAAAATATTTGGTTTGTTTTGACAATCTACGCAGATCAACTTCTAGAGCTAAGAATTATCAAATTGCTACTGCTGACTGGATTCGAACTAGGCACAGGTATAACCTTGGCTCCACCTTTAATAGAAAATGCAACATAAAAATAAAACTCAGAAAATTATCTGTTGCAGTTAACCTTACTGACTGGCATTAATATAGCAAAAAAAGTTGTTCTAGACATAATGTTCAATTGAGTAGGGTTTTTCATGTCACTTCATGCCAATTCCTCACTTAAGGTTGCTATAGTAGTTGCCCACAACACGCGTGAGCGCCAAATTATGGTAAATAAAATAAATCATTTATTGTACAATAAATTATTACACCGTATGGTTTTTTTTTATCACCTTGTTGTTTCAGTTCGGTAACACCTCCAAACTTTCGTTTGAACAGCACAGCAATGCCTTTTCCCATAGCAAAATCCTGGCTGACGCAATGTGCCAGAGCATCAGTTTGGGGGCAAGTGAACAGATCCCCCTGTTCTTCTTTTAGGCGGAAGGACTGGAAAAGAACAGGAACGTCATTGATCCATGTTACCCAAATGGAACTTCGGAAACGGAATGCGCCTTCGACAAGACAGAATATTTATAAATCTCATTCTTTCTTTCGTCCTCACCATAACGTTGGAAACGTACATTCTTCTAAGCATCATATCCTAAAAGCTAAACTTAAGTTTAACTTAAAGTTTAAATTAAATAAATTCTAAAAAGTTTCACTTCCTAACTACGCTACGAACTAGCAGAGGCTCGAAACAAGTTTACTTTCATTTTGGTCGTTTGGGTTCTCACCAATCTCTCACCTGACTAGATTCCGTCGATGTCTCCGACATGGCAGACAAACGACAAAGGAAATGAAAATTCTTTTTGCTACAGTGAGTGGCCGGAGAATTAAGGAGTAACCGTCTGACCGCGCTAAACATTTACTTCCAACAACGGCCAGCAACAAGTTGCTTCACTCTTTCGAGGTCTCCATTTCACTTCCGTTCTGTAGTAATGATGCGCAGTGGTCATCTATTCAAACAAAAACAGTAAGTATAAATGTACTTATGCCTGCGTGTGCGGCTTGGTCTTCGTTTAGTGTAAATTTAAAAATTATAAAATGGCTTTTCAGCATCATCTCAAAAAAGGTTTTAAGGGAAAGTCGAAAACAAGGCAAATAGTCACAGCTGAAGCGCCGAAGCCAATCAAATAACGAGATATATTTTTGGAAGATGATTATAACATCTCGGCGTTGATTGGCTCTCGTTGATGGGTGCTTTTTTTCATCCTTCCCGAGGAACACCAATGCCTCCCCGGAGAACTAATTACTGCGCGTTTTTGCATTGCCATTAAAATCAGTTTTAAGCGTATTGTGAGTAAAGTATTATTAAATCGTATGTGTAATCATAACACTGACTGGTCGAATATAACTTGGCCATTTCTCTCGCTCTCTGCTGTTGGGGGGGGGGCACCCATTCTTCCCCAAGTAGTCGCCCCTGTCTTTTTAAATGTTCCATGACTCATATTATTTTAAATACACGTTATGTTGCCCAGTACAGTCGTTTTTGTTGTGCAAATCATGGTAATGTCATCACTGAAAGCTGCTCGAAAGTAAATTGTACGGGATCATTTTCGACAGAGAAGTGATCTCTGTCCACAGCGCGCACTAACAGGTGAAGGTGGTGACAAGAGGGCATGCCTTTTAATAGTAATGATGGAAGCCGTACACTTGATGCAACAAACCCACTAAATGTAACGTCAGTGGAACAGGCAGACAGGTGACACAGCCAGGCCCTACTGACAGACTTTCAGGAAAACATTACAGCCAGAGTGATAATTTGATAATTTAAGCGCTCTGTCCTCATTTGTTCTTTATTAATTATAATTTGCACTTTGAGGATTCCGTGTATTTGTCCTAGGTTGTGTTTGTCTTGAATCCTAGTTGTCAGCACTAGCTTAGTGAGCGGGCTGATTACATTTAATAGGGATTCTCTGTATGCACACGTTGTGTACCGAGGGTTAGCTGTGTGAAGACTAGCGCCGTTAAAAAAAAAGGGGATGGCAGTTTTTTTTTTTGAGGATCTGCCAAGTTCCTTTCTTTCGGCCCTCTCTTTGCTACGTGTTTGGGTACGGTAAGCTCCCTTGGTCGCCTGCGTCTGCATACGGTTATGTTGAGCGTTTCAAGTACTTCCTGTTGGAGTAATAATCTGATAATTTAAGCGCTCTGTCCTCATTTGTTCTTTATTAATTACAGCCAGACGCAAAAGACAGACATGAGAGACACAAGTATATAGTACAGGCTGATTCACTTACAGACGGCTCGACTGCATGTATTCAAGGTCGAACACTATGAATTTTTACCTACTTCTTCTAATTGTATGATCCTCGTGGTCAGAAAAAAACGCAGCATCCTCGTCTACTACCAAAAGTCCTGTCCTTTCTGTTTTTGCCCCTCCTTCCCACCCCACCCCACGCACGCTCGTGCGTGCGTGTGTGTGTGTTTGAGAGAGAGAGTTTTGAACTTGAACTTTGAACTTTAGTGATCCAACCATTGAGTCACATCAAGGGGAAGTAGGGGATTGGTATATTGGTGTCATACAGCGGGAATCAGTGGGTACCTCACCCTGGATACACGGACTATACTCACTCTGCTCGCGGTTACATAAACATGTTTACAGACTCCATAGGTTTCTGAACAAGAGCACATGGAAGTGTTTACAAAATATATACAACGTAGAAAAGTATACATATATGTGTAACTGGTGATACTTCAGCCAGAGAGAGAGATGGGGGAAAGGAAAACAGTGAGAGAACAAGCGTCACCTCCAAAAGTTCAAGAGTACTGCCAAGACCTGTTACTCAGCAGCACTATAAAAAAAAACACACACACACTTCTCATCCACCTTATCGCCAGTAGCACCAAACTACACTCAGTGTCTCAGCACACCTCTTTCGTTTTCTTTGTCCTTTTAATAAGTACTCAACAGTGTTTGATACAGCTTGTAAACATCTAAAACAAAAAATGTTAAAACAACATATGAAGAATTGATATGTTAGTCTAGTTAACAGATAAATGTTTATGGAAATTGTGCAAATTGAAAATTCAAACACACAACTGTATAAGTGCACGACAGTCTTTTTTTTTAAATCGTGAGGCAGTGT
Source organism: Lanistes nyassanus (assembly GCA_004794575.1). Classification (NCBI taxonomy): domain Eukaryota; kingdom Metazoa; phylum Mollusca; class Gastropoda; order Architaenioglossa; family Ampullariidae; genus Lanistes; species Lanistes nyassanus. The sequence goes on along the minus strand of SMGT01006916.1, from coordinate 57,195 downwards.
TTTTGGCCCCCTCCCCCACTCCCACCCCACTAACATTTGACAACTGAGATAAGACAAGAAGGTATAGTAGATGTGTTTGTGCGCGAGTGTGTGTGTGCGTGAGAGAGAGAGAGAGTGAGAGAGAGAGAGAGAGAGATAAAACCTGGCATCGCTTCATTATTACGAAATGAGCTGACGTTCTTTGAACTTTTCTCAACGTTAGATTATCATTTCTCCCTCCCTCCCCCACGCTGGACCCAAGACATTAAATTTTGAATTTTACAATGATCCATGCTTCCAAATATAGCATAAAATAACTAAACTGGCTCAGCGTCAATGAGGGGT
>SMGT01006916.1:30775-56547 GCA_004794575.1 Lanistes nyassanus | reverse complement strand
TTTAAATCGTGAGGCAGTGTTTTTGGCCCCCTCCCCCCCCCCCCCCCCCCCTCCCACCCCACTAACATTTGACAACTGAGATAAGACAAGAAGGTATAGTAGATGTGTTTGTGCGCGAGTGTGTGTGTGCGTGAGAGAGAGAGTGAGAGAGAGAGAGAGAGAGAGATAAAACCTGGCATCGCTTCATTATTACGAAATGAGCTGACGTTCTAGGAACTTTTCTCAACGTTAAATTATCATTTCTCCCTCCCTCCCCCACGCTGGACCCAAGACATTAAATTTTGAATTTTACAATGATCCATGCTTCCAAATATAACATAAAATAACTAAACTGGTTGAGCGTCAATGAGGGGTTGTTTTTCACTCGTATCTTACTTAATGGTGAATAAAGGGTGAGCCCATGCGAGAAAAAAATTCACACTACGTTAGCCAACGTTGAACCTTTGTCTCCTACGTGAAGATGTGCCGAAATATATATTTCCTATAGGTCCTGCTCTTGTGCTGTACACGAGACCCAGATTTTAGTGAAAGAGTTCAAAAAGGTATTAAGGAAATCACTTCTGGGAGCGACGCTTCAGCAAGCCTGGATTGTTGCTTAAGACACGCAGCAGTCTCTCCAGTGCTGCTGCGGAATCCCTTTTGCCTGGGAACAGGAGAAATGTCTCAAAATACAGAAATACAGCTATAGTTAACGTGGTTAAGAAGCAATAGGAAGACCAATAGCAAAAACAAACAAACAAACAAATCGTGGGTAAAGCTTTCGACAAAGAAGTAAGCAAAAGTACACTTTAGTCGAGATTACAGCAAGCTGAGAACATGTTTTGTGAGTCTGATCGGCTTGCAAAGATATGAAATTTTCAGGAAATAGGATTTCTCGCGTTTTTATGTTGGAAAACATTTATTATATGACTATCTTGCATCTCTCCAGATAGGCCAAAGGAAGAAATAACCCGCAAAATGAAACAAAATCATGCACAGATAAGTTTGATTAATATTGTAAGAATACGGTTAGATAGAAGCTGGACTGGAATGAATTAACCTACTTGAATAAAATTAATATAGAACAAATGAGGACAGAGCGCTTAAATTATCGAAAGATAACTCCAACAAAGGTACTGGCAGCGCTCAAACATAGCCGTATGCAGACGCCTGTGCCCAAGGGAGCTTACCGTACCTAAACACGTAGCAAAGAGAGGGCCGAAAGAAAGGAACTTGGCAGATCCTCAAAAAAGATCTGCCATCCCTTTCTTTATAACGGCGCTATCCTTCACACAGCTAACCCTCGGTGCACAACATGTGCATACAGAGAATCCATGTTAATGAAGTCAGCCCGCTCACTAAGCGTGTGTTGACAACTAGGATTCAAAGACGAAAGGGATGGCAGATCTTTTTTGAGGATCTGCCAAGTTCCTTTCTTTCGGCCCTCTCTTTGCTACGTGTTTGGGTACGGTAAGCTCCCTTGGTCGCCTCCGTCTGCATACGGCTATGTTTGAGCGCTGCCAGTATCTTTGTTGGAGTTATCTTACTTGAATAGAAGTCAGGGTCGTGCGAGTACAACTTTACTTGACTTGTTCCACAGGACGGAAAAAAGGAGTTAGTGTCAGGGCCTGCTATAGTATCAGACCCGGGTCGCCCGGCACAAAAGACTATCCTTTGCCTGTACTTACTGGGCTCCGAGGAGTCCGGTGTTGTTGTTTCAGAGGGGGTTGTTAAAGCTTCCTTTATTTTAATCGAAAATTTGTCGCCGCTGTCTTTCACTTGCTCCAGAATCGAAAAAGCCTTAGTGATTATCTCCAACCCACGCGTCTTCGATAACGTGTCTGAAACCAGAACATAACAGCAATATGCCCAAGTTTTTTTTTTCAAAATCTTTGTGGTGTGAACGCTTGAACACGAAATCATGAAGTCATGCGACCCGCAAGTTCTCTCTCTTCTCTCTCTCTCTCTCTTTCTCTCGGCTTTCTCTTCCCTCTCTCATATCCCACTTCTCTCTCTCTCTCTCAGTGGGGGACTGGGTTATGTTCCTTACCTAAATTTTGTAAATGTTTCATTGCATAAAAATTGTATTCATTTAAATATAACTAGTTACCACTCAAACATGCATGCAGGCGATCTGTGACAGACAGACAGACAGTCAGACAGACAGACAATCTGTGACAGACAGACAGGCAGACAGACAGACAATCTGTGACAGACAGACAGACAGACAGACAATCTGTGACAGACAGACAGGCAGGCAGACAATCTGTGACAGACAGACAGACAGACAGACAGACAGACAGACAGACAGACAGACAGACAGACAGACAGACAGACAAGACAGACAGACTGGTGCTCTTACCGCTCTCCAACTCCGACAGGAGCTGGTCCATGTCCCTCAAGCGTCCCGAGAAGCAACCGATGTCGTTGATGAGAGCCTCCGACACTTCCTGCCTCAGGGCGGTACCTGCTGCTGCTGCACTGAACTCTCCCCCCTCTGTCGTAACACAAGCAACATCGCTTAGCTCCCACAGATCTCGCCTGTAATAAAGGCTGAATCACACGTGGCAAGGAAATACAAGGCCTTGAGAGCACTCCAGCCGATCAAAACTCAATTTTCAGACCGTCTGTGGCTGACTGGCTTGGTGTGGTCTCGTGGCGTCGCTTAGCGGGGCAGTATTCGCGTGCATGGGGCAGTATTCGCGTGCATGGGGCAGTATTCGCGTGCATGGTTCACAAAGGTGTCGTCATTGCAACGTGTGAGACGGTTTTAACGTCACATTCTGTACACATGTGGCGATTAAGCAGCCGGCGTCTGTTGTGTGAATTAATAACAGATGCACACTACACTACACCACACAATACACTGTCTATCTCCTACCCCGCCTCTCTCTCTGTTGCTATCATACAAGCATTTATTTCATACAGTTAACGTCCCATATTTTCATAATCAAAAGAATGGGCACTTACGCAGTTCCAAACTGACGAATTCGGAACAAACAGGAACTTCGTGGAATCCCTTGGCATCTGAAGAAAACAAAGGCAGAGCTTGCTCATGCTTGAAATGAGAGGGTCATGGAAGGAGGGAGGAAGGGAAACAAAGTCAAAATTTTCGGTCGAAGGATTTCTGTCATTATTAACAGTTCATAGTGACAGTTCATAGTGACAGTTCATAGTGACAGCTCATATTGACAGCATTGTAGTCAGAGTTTGGCGCGCGTGCCTCTGCCTCTGCTCTGCCCTACCCTACCCCCCCCCTCCACCTCCCTCGGATGATGACTCACCTGAACTTGTCACAAGTCGGTACATTAGGAAGAACAGCTTGGAGTAGGCCGCGCCCATAAGGTAGGCTACCTGGCCAAACGCATCCTCCATCGCCTCGCCCACCGCCACGGCCTCTGAAAGAAATGAAATAATTGTCAATCGTTTCCTGACTTAATTGTCAATCGTCATCATCATCATCAAAAACAACACCGTCCTTGTCATTAAAACTGCAGCGCAGCATGCAGATTGACGTGGGAGGAACAGCCTCGCTTGGAGATGTCCGAAGGAGCTCGCGATGACTATCAAGCGACGTATTTTGCTCTTTGTAACAGAACTTGAGGTGCAGCACAACACAAACATCCTACACCAACCGACTATTAAGAGGAAAATTAAGCGTGAATTTTTCTTCCGCCGATGAAGCCCCTAGGAACGTTGCCTGCAGCTGAAATACTCGTTTGTCTGGGAAGAGGTTATGAGCACGCTTATTCAATCAGCTTTACACGCATTGGCGGCAAATTGTTTTAAATTCCAGTAACAACCAAAATTAACATGATTTGCGAAACAGCACTCAAGAATTGATTGAGACTTTAAAAAAAAGACTTTTTTCACGTCTGACAGGGCAACAACCCCATTTCTCACTCGAGATATATACTAGAGCATTTCTTGCGTTAAGGTGAACCTGTTTGTCTCCCTTGGGTCTCACGCATTTGCGGAGGGAGGGTCTAAAGAAAGGGATTTTATAGCCCCTGAGACACATCCAAAAGTCTTAGACACATACAATGTGTCTGTAAGGAAGGAAAAGACTGCGCTGCTAAAAGATTTTGTGAAGGAATTGCAGCTGCTGCTTCTAAGCACTGGTGTCTGACACATGACAGCGTAAGTGTATGAGAGGATTGCAGAAGTTGTTTGGGGAAAGAAATCTTAACAAGTATTATGCAACCGGCTGCTAAAGGGGAATTTGTTTACGGACACAGAGGGGAAAAAAGCAAAACCCATGGCCCTAACAGGTTTCCGAAAGTGTGGGGCAGGGAAAGGGGGTGTGAATCTCCTGTGATCGTGTCCCTTTGGCTTAGGAATGTCTGACTTCCAAATATGGTTGTCATGTGATCATGCCTTTGACCATTTCAGTCAACAGGCGCTGGTTGTTGTTGGGTTGGTTTCTTTTTTTGCAAGAAATTCGGAGTTTCTAGCACTGCAATGGCAATATAGGTCTGTTGCACCTCGTCAGGGGAATCTGCTTTACCTGCAAGCAGTTTCAGAAGTCTTTCCAGTCCTTTTGTCTATAGCATTCTAAACTGGTTAGTGCGGCTCAAGTTGTGAAGGAAGAATTTATTACTAGTACCCAAAATACCGTCGGTCTCACGAATTTTAGTTAGTGGAACATAATAGACTAGAAATGTTTATGTTTGTTTACTGTGTACAGCTACTATAAGGAAACAAGACTTGTGGTAAACAACGTTAGCGGAGAAATGGAGAAAAGTCGGTTATACATTGCCTACAACGTAAATAATTACTTCACGCGAAAGCAAAAATCCCCAAAACAACAATAACAAAGAACAAACAAACAAAACCCCCGGCAAAATGTTAAAACACTTGTTACCTAGTACTGTATAGCAATTATGAACAGCGGAGCTCTAGGATGGCATTTGCCATGAACATCGGAAGTGAGAACATACACCTGCCATACTCTTGCTTACCCGCCAATACATCAGGAAAAAAGAATAGATGACAACAGCAACCAGCGAAATAAAAAAAATAAATAAAAGGCAGCAACTTTTAGAGCAAGGGGAGCTTACTCTCCGCAGACGGCTCGTAGGCATATTTCACTGCCAACTCCTCTGTGTGCTCCAGTGGTTTCGCAGATGCCTCCACTTCCGATATGATTTCTTTCATCTGTTCCGTGAACTCGTCTTTCGTCAGCAAACCTTGTTCTGCAAGGGAAACCAAATTGTCCGGTCAAAAGACGTTCCTTCTATCCTAGCCTTCTTTATCTGTGGTGCTGTTCTTTCTTTCTTTCTTTCTTTCTTTCTTTCTTTCTTTCTTTCTTTCTTTCTTTCTTTCTTTCTTTCTTTCTTTCTCTTTGTAGAGTGGGTAAGTGGGTGGGTGTGTTCGGGCGGGTGTGTACATGCGAGTATGTGTGTGTACCAGTGTGTGTACCAGTGTGTGTACGAATGTGGATGTGCATGTGGGCGTACATGTGGGGATGCGTGCGTCTTTACCGAGATAATCCAGTCCTTCGGCATCTTTAGATTCATCGCTGTCTTTAGAGTTGGACTCATCTTCATCAGAGTCTTCGCTGTCTTTGGAGTTGGACTCATCTTCATCAGAGTCTTCGCTGTCTTTGGAGTTGGACTCATCTTCATCAGAGTCTTCGCTGTCTTTGGAGTTGGAGTCATCTTCATCAGAGTCTTCGCTGTCTTTGGAGTTGGACTCATCTTCATCAGAGTCTTCGCTGTCTTTGGAGTTGGACTCATCTTCATCAGAGTCTTCGCTGTCTTTGGAGTTGGACTCATCTTCATCAGAGTCTTCGGTGTCTTTGGAGTTGGACTCATCTTCATCAGAGTCTTCGCTGTCTTTAGAGTTCGAGTCATTTTCATCGGACTCCTTGCTGTCTTCAGAGTTCTTGTCATCTTCATCAGAGTCTTCGCTGTCTTTAGAGTTCGAGTCATTTTCATCGGACTCCTCGCTTTCTTCAGAGTTCTTGTCATTTTCGTCGGACTCCTCGCTGTCTTTAGAGTTCGAGTCATTTTCATCGGACTCCTTGGTGTCTTCAGAGTTCTTGTCATCTTCATCAGAGGCATTACTGTCATCAGAGTCATTACTGTCATCAGAGCCAGTACTGTCCTCAGATACCCCATTTCCTTCTTCACCCTCAGATTTCTTAACAGAAGCAGCAGGGCCTGAAATCAAAAATATATTGTGTACCCTTTCATCTTTTTAGCTATCTAGAAACTTTCAAGTCTTCTTCCACTTTTATCTTAAAGTATTGGTGTCTGACATAAAGGCCGTGTGCTGGTTCCACACGGTTCGACCAAGTCAAATGAAGGACAGAGCTGAATAAGTGGTCCACAGCCACCCCCGCACGCAACAAAAATATAGCTCCCACTGTCTGCAACAAAAATATAGCCCCCACTGTCTGCAACAAAAATATAGCCCCCACTGTCTGCAACAAAAATACAGCCCCCACTGTCTGCAACAAAAATATAGCCCCCACTGTCTGCAACAAAAATACAGCCCCCACTGTCTGCAACAAAAATGCACCCATCACTGTCTACAACAAATAGTAGCTCCCATTATCAAAACATGTCTGCAACAAAAGATGTTCTCTCATTTTGTCCAAGTTGGATCAAGTCTTCTGTGCAGACACGTTTTCGTTACAGCTTTTTTTTTATTAAGAATTTGAGAGTGAGATCTTTCTCTCGACAGAGAGGGGTGTGAAATGTTTGTTCCAAACGATTTTATTAGTTCTTTTAGCGAACAGTTGGGTCCCCATATCGGTGACCCATATAAGCCCAGCATTAGCACCGTCGTCCGCAATGTGTCTCTTACCTTGACTGTCAGTACTCTTTTTCTCCTTTGCAACAGCGACTGCTTCATCCACAGCCTGCAGACAGAGCAATGCACGTACTTTATGTCATTCACGCAGACATCATGAAACTTGCCGAGCCAAAAACCATGCCACAAGAAGGCTATTTTCTGTAAGTCAGAGATTCCTACATCTGTCTCTGTACCTCCTCCATTCATTCCTCACCCAAACTGGGATATCCTTCCTTCAAAAGTTGCACAAGTACCTGTCCCTTGCTAAAACTTTTCTCTTCCCTCTAGGTGTGTCATCCCTGTGCTTATTTTACAAAAATTCACTGAATGCTCTATCTATATCATTGTCAGAGGTCTAACAAATGCCCGGAACATATCACAGATCTAGTAAATATTCTGAACGTATCATCAGACTTTTTTGCGTAACGTCCCGCCGCAAACTAGGTGCACATCAGGGCGGTGTTGGTTAGGCAACGTTAACGTGCTGGGACTGTTGCCATGCACAACACAGGCTTCAGTCCCACCCGGTCACGTTATACTGACATAGACCCAACCAGTCCTAGTACTGTTCCCTGTAGTCCCAGGCGTCTGACAGGGCAGCTACAAGATTGCCAATTTTTAAGTCTTGGGTATGACGCCGCCTGGGCGCGAACCACAGGACCTCCCGCTTCGGAAGTGGCCCCTCAACCGCTAAACCACCGAGGCGGTTTGTTAGTTGGAGCTGGAAGTCGTCCGGTGGTTTTGCTGTCATAGGGATGTCTGTTCTCGCGCCCTCGCTCGACGACTACGTGATTTCTGAGACGGCAAAAGTCATGTGAAAAGCCTCGTGTGAGGAACTGACCTTCTTGCGGACTGCGGCCATGGCGTGGGCAGTGGCCAGCACGGCGAGGGCCAGGAGAAGGACTTTGAGATGCATGATGGCAGAGGTCGGCTGCACGGAGCTGTCTGGTCTGGCTGAGGTACTCCGCTGCACACCGGGGACGCTTCTGTGACAGTGCACGCCACCCGTACTTTATGAAGACCCCCTTAGCAGACGGAGAGAGGGACGGAAAAAAATATTAAGGGGAAGGGGGACCTTTATAGACAACTTCTAAACCCGATCCATTCCTTTTGTGTCTTGTCAATGGTGGATACTAGTGAAGTGGGGCGCGTTCCAAAGACTCAGCCTGTAGGTAGCTCGAAATGACTTGCGCAGAAGTCATGCGTGACTGGAGCGCAACTTACGTCTGCAGTTTCCCAACAGATCGTCTGCTTGAATGCGAAACAGAAGAACAGAAGAATGCAGTGGAAAACGACGAACAGGTTGAATAGCTCGGATAGACAGGTGTAGTCAGAGGTGGAAGAAACATTAAGAAAACCGTTCTCATTGCTAAGTCTTGAAATGGGAACAGCGTAGAAGATCAACCAGTAATGCAGCAAGTGTTGGAAGTTATTGGAGAATCTGGTCAGAAAAGCCTAGTCTGGACTTCAGCAGCTAAACTTTGTTTGATGTCTTACACGGAGTCAGAAGCTAAAATTAGATCTTATGATATATGACACTCGTTTAGCTGTTCACAAACGCCTTGCAAACTTTCGTCTTAACCCCNNNNCCCCCCCCCCCCCCCCCAGCCGTTTTTGTGGATCAGACACACAGTTGCACACACTTGGTAACCCTTCTCTTTTCCTTCCTTTCACACTCTATCCCTCTCTCTCTCTCTCTCCTCTCCCCCAACTAGATTAGCATTGTTAATATACTTATAGCGTTCTGTGTTGTTATGAGCTGACTGTAATTCATTGCACGTGTAACATCAAATGTGTAGGTCATCGAATGTGCACCGTGTAGTTGATCGAATATGCTTTCTGAAATTTATTTAATGTGGGTTGTGTATTTCGACGACTGTGCTTTGTTAAAATAAAAATAAATAAATAAAAAGATTGCTCCTTAATTTAGCTCATTACTTTGCCTTAACATCCAGACACGGTCCCTGCGCCTGGTCATGCACCCCGCCCACCTATCCCAGGTCTAGAACGGCTTGGCGATGTAAGGTTTGGCCTTAGATATCAGTTTGACATCTCGAAGGCTTCAATGCTGGGCGCTCTACCTCGAAACGGTTACACAATGCGTCTATTTAGACTCTGTGGTGTCGCAACATACTGCGGCGCCACCTTTAGCCCCATCCCCCAACTTTATTTTTGTCCGTCATCCTTCGCTGCACAGCAGAACCTGTAGGGTACACCCACCCTCTAGCAGGTGGGTACACTCTTTCACCTGAATACGGGAGTAGATTCCATTTTATCTCACTCCTCTGCTACGGAGTCCAACACCCACACGGCCACCGTGCTTGAAAAGGCTTTGCTGTACTTAAGACTGAGAAACGGGTCCTCAACCACTGGCTGAAATCTGCTTGACAGCTACCTTTGATCTTTATTATCTGACTCCTTTACGCGAAAGAGTGCACGGAGGTCAGGAGAAGGGAGGAATGGATGCGCGGGGTGCGGGATAACTCAGTCACGTCAAACTCCCATAATTTGGGGTTGGCACAAGAACTGACAGAATGTGTCGATAAGTTTCAGAGTCACCGTTAACTCTATGAGCTGAGGGTATAGGGTGTGTAGGGTGGGAAGAAGGGATTAGGGTTGCTGGGGGCAGAGTTATTCTGGTTTACTTCACTCGGTACAAATCGCCAGCGATTATTTCGATTAATTTTTCATCTCGTTTTTACGTGCCCTTGTTTTTCAGAGGGCGAAACAGAGCTGTTACTATGCTCTTGGAAAAGGAATGTGACCGCCAGTAGAACTTACCCCTGACCTTTTTTTTATTGGCACCTGGAACATGACGGACTCAGGTCGGTGCCTCTGAAACGCAGGGGTTAAAGCTACCTCAGTAGTAATCATGCCCCGGAAGAAAGGGAATGTCCGAAAGAGAGACAGACAATAGAAGGTTTGCAGAGTACCACAGAGGCAGAATCCTGGCAGTAGCTATGGAGTGAGAGCAACTAGGGAGGTAGCAGTATGCAAATCCAGTGAGATTCCAAGCTAATCTTAGCTTCAGGACGTTAGGCTTTGCGTGGGTTGTATCGTACCGCATTATCGTCTGCTTGTTGCTACATCGCAAGACCGCATTGCGAGATCCGTTCTATAATGAACCTTACGCACGCACACTGGCGTACCCCCCTTGTGTGATTCGGTTTCTTCTGTAATAGAAGAACGCAGCCCTATCCTCAGAATTAACTCTCCATGTCATATAAATGTAACAGGGTCGAGCGGTAGCGGGTCCTGTTACTTTCTTAATTGTGGAAATGGCTCTATCACCCTTCCACTCTGGACACAGCAACAAGTCGTCTTCACAGCTCCATGTAAACTTTTATTCTCCCTCACGTCACTGTGAGAGCCCAGCAACTAAAAGGACGAGCGACTGACTCGAAGCTCGCACTCTGAATCCACTACTCCAATCAACTCTGACTGAACTCTACTTCTACATTTTTTCTCCTCTTTTTAACCACGCTCCTCGCACATTGTCGCTGACCTTTCGCCCCCCGCCTCCCGCCGAGATGCTCGGTCCACCCTTGTTCTAGAGCGACCCTGACCCCCTTATGACTCTAAGTTGCCCTACCCTTCACTGGGGAAGCCTGGTCGCACCTAGATTACGTCAAAGGGTTACGGTGGCCTCGGACACTGAGTCCTTGGCCCTTCCCTGCACAGATACCCTTTGTTTCCCACTCTTGAGTAACAGACGACCAGTAAGGTGCATGATGCTACTATCCACGCCATGCCGACTAACAGGGAGTTCAGGGGCTGGTCGGCTGGACGCCAGGGTGTTACGTAACCACCACCCGGCTACATATGTAAATAATGCTAGTTTTATTCTAACGTTATGTCTTGTGTCCTAACAAGGTGTTGTGTCTTGTCCAAATCATAACAAAATGCTCTTTAATGTCTACTGAAATTATTAGTGAATAATATCGGAGTGGTGTTATGCCTTTTTTCGCTAGTTGTTCGTTTTTGGTATCGTCACAGTCAAAATGTTTGAAGTGTTGATTTTTTTAAAATATTTTAACTGAGGAGAAGCAGTATGTGGGCAGTGGACAAATCCTCTGGACCTGCACTGGAAAATAGACGTTTCTGACCTCCACGAGCTGTTCTCTCCCCCCCCCCCACACACACACTTCTTTGTGGGGGTATCTTGAGAAAGATAAGGCTGAGGTAGAAAACCTTGGCTGAAAATTGTACACTGTCCACGCGGCAGCTCAGGCGCAAGTCTTCCGTGATAAAGGCTAATGAGGTCTTAGAACTTGTGACCAAGGCGATCCACCTATTTGGAGGATCTCAGGTGTGGTTATGAGACCAAGAGATCGATGGGCGCTCTCTAGACAACAGTAACAAGAGTCATGCCCAGTCGATCGTCCCACGAGTTAACAAGGTCCACCTGTTCTGTCGCTCACCATGGACGAGGTGAGTGGTATTTGTGGACCACCTGAACAATTCTGTGCAAGACGCAGAGACCAAAAAAGTCATACGACTCCTGGAAGTTGCCAGCTACGAGGACATTATGCTGGCAAACACGCATGGCCACCGCAAAGCATCCAGCAGATGAACATGGTACTCTCCCAGCAGGCACCACGAAAATCAGATTGACTACATATTGTACACAGCATCTTCCGGTCAGGCGTGAAAAATGCAAGGATAAGTGTTCCAGAAGCTGACATTGCAAGCGGCCATGACCTGGTGATGATGACGTTTCATCTCCACCTTAACAGAGGCAATAAACTAAAGTTACCAGGATAAATGCAAACGATTGAATGATCCACACACAGCTCGAGAGTTTCAAGAAGTTACGGTCGACAATTTCCACCACTGACCTTCTTTGGTGCTAATGACTACACGGATGTGGACACGCTGATCACCGCTTCAAACACAACAGGGACCGGAACAGGCAATGAAATCCTAGGAAACCTTCACCCAGTCAAGAAGCCCTAGGTCACACCTGACGTCCTTGCGGTGTGTGACAAACGTAGAGAACTGAAAAACAAGGACACAGAAAGTGCAACGAAAAACAAAGAGAACAAAAGGTCAGAAGAGCAAATGAACAGAAGAGCAGCCCACTGAAATTGAAAACAATTTGAATAGGACTAATACAAAGAAGGCATATCAAACAGCAAAGAAGCTGACAGGCGCAAGACAATGGCGAATTTCAATCATCCAGGACAAGTCAGGAAAATGTCTCATCGAAAAACAGGGAAATCCTCACTAGATGGACCGCCACAGAGTCACAGGAGATCGAAGTGTACTCAGCTTTCCAGAAGCAAGCAACCAGCATGATTACCCCAACCAGCATGATTACCCCAACCAGCATGATTACCCCAACCAGCATGATTACCCCATACTTCGCGAGGAATGGGAAGGCAGGTATCAAATCACTGAAAAGGTGGAGTCGGCTTGAGTAGACAATATCCCAGCAGAACTGCTCTAAGACAGAGGGAAAACAATGGTTGATGCCCTCAGAGCAATCTACAACAAGATCTGGCAAGCAGGAAAATGACCCACATCTTGGACTCAGTCTCTGACTGTCACACAGCTCCACACAAATGCAACTTGCAGCTATCCCAGAACCACTGCACCATCAGCCTGATCAGCCGGATCAGCCACCAAAACAAAATTATGAGGAAGAACATACTCCACAGATTGCAGACAGAAGCTGAAAAGATCACCACAAAGGAACAATCAGGATTTAGACCAGAGAGCACCACTGAACAGATCTTCAGTTTAATGATACTGTGTGAGAAATACCTCCAACACCAGCAAAATCTCTACCATGTCTTCGTAGACTTTAAGAAAGCTTTTGACAAGTCATCGACGGCTTATGGTACGAAGTTCAGTGCGGAAAAGGACCAAACTGATGAAAAGACCAATGGCATCATCACTGACATTGGAATCAAGACCGACTAGCTAGTATCAGTTCACAGATTCAAGTACCTTGGGTTCATTGTCACTGTGTCACGGAAACGTGCCATGTGACTACAAACGCGTTAGTGAAAACGCTAGTTCGACTACACTGAGCGATGACGAAGCTCTAAATTTAGAACGCTGAGCGTCGGTCAACCCGGGTGTTTGGGGTTTGAAAGTTAGTGGACTGGCGACTAACAGAGAACAGTGCAGACGGACTGAAGGACAGCTGACCTAGCTGGTGCAACGGACCACTCGGTGGGACTTTTTTCTATTTTGTAACCCATGTTTATTTTGCACGAGCTTTGAATGCTATGGTGATGTGTGCGTCTAGGGTTTTCTGTCTGTGTGTTTTCGAGGCTAATTAAAGTCAGCGCCTTCTGGTGACATGTCTGAACCCCCAGTGGTTGAACATGTTCGGGTAGCTGCGGAATGTGACAGGGCAGCTGCGACGTCAGTGCACGTGCCATGTGTTCCCGGTGACAGATTCAGCTGGGACATCTAAGACGTTGTTGCTGCTACTGTGGAGGAAACGGATTCCCCCCAAGTGAGAGATATCTAGTGTGATTGACTCTGTGATGATACCTGATGCCTAGGCTGTGCCGCCCCTAAAAGAACTTTGAGGATTGATTGAGAACGCAGTGTGTGTCGATGTGACAACCTCGTCATAATACCGCGTGACTATTGTTGGGTAAAAGATATAAGTCGGAAAACTGAGAGGAAGTACTAAGTATTTAAGAGACTGTCCGATTTACTCTCACTTTGAAATCCTTTGTGGATAATTAATTTTGATAGTAAGTCTGTATAACACTCCGAAATCATTTGTGGATAATTACTTTTGTTAGTAGGTCTGTATAACACTCCGAAAGCATTTGTGGATAATTACTTTTGATAGTAAGTCTGTGTTGCAACACTTTGAAATCCTTTGTGGATAATTACTTTTGACAGTGAATCTGTTACACAATACTCTGAAATCCTTTGTGGATAATTACTTTTGATAGTAAGTCTGTATAACACCCCGAAATCATTTGTGGATAATTACTTTTGATAGTAAGTCTGTGTTGCAACACTTTGAAATCCTTTGTGGATAATTACTTTTGATAGTGAATCTGTTACAATACTCTGAAATCCTTTATGGATAATTACTTTTGATAGTGAGTCTGTGTGACAGCATTTTATAATCCTTTGTGGATAGTTACTTTTGGTAGTGAATCTGTGTGACAACACTCTGAAATCATTTGTGGATAATTACTTTTGATCGTGAGTCTGTGTGACAACACTCTGAAATCCTAAGTGCGTGAGGACCAGAGAGCGAGTGCGAGCATGTAGTGTAATTAAAAAAAAGGCCGGGTCCTTTTTAGGAAAACTACATCGTCTCGTAGCCTTGTGTTTGTGTTGTGAGGAGTCGAACGCAAGACGAACACGCCCCACACGCCCTCGGTCGTTTGGTGAGTGGAAGGTGGAGTGTCCGAGTGGTGTGACGAAGCCCCAAGGCGGGAAGTACTTGCCACAACAGCAAAGACAACTGCAGCGCTTACAAAACTGAAAGCCATCTGGAATGGCAGCATCCCCCTTGGTTCCAAGATCAGCCTGAACGGCTTCCAAGCCATCTCGATCTTTCTCCATACTTGTGCGGGATGGAAACTGACAGCCGATCTGCAGAGAAAGACTCAAGCCGTGGAGATGAGATGTTTCAGGAAGATCCTCCAGAACAATTCTTGAAGACACAGGACAGGGAGGAAGAAAAAGAGACAGGCAGAGGAAGCGATGGGTAAACCATGTCCGAGTGGACTGACCCAACGTTTGCAGAACTCGAGAGACTGACAGAGGATAGAGAAAATGAAGGAAGCTGGTTTGACAACCAGTTGTCAGTGATGCTCAAACGGCCTCCAAGGCTACAGGACATATGATAATGGAAACAATAACTTTGGAGTGTTTTAATAAATGCTTTAACTGAGGGGAAACAATATGTTTCAAAGTTTAGTATGTATATATATTTCAACTGAGGGGAAACAATATGTTTCAAAGTTTAGTATGTATATATATTTCAACTGAGGGGAAACAATATGCTTAAAAGTTTAGTATGTATATATATTTCAACTGCGCGGGAACAATGTCTTCTAGGAAGTATTGCACTTCAGTCATCTAAACTTTTAAACCCTAGTGTTGCAAGCCGCAAAATTATCAGCCTCAGCTGTGTTGTAAGCAACTGTGGTGTACGCCACAGCTATGTTGTTAGCAGCAGTGTGGATGGAAGATGACTAACAGTGACAGTATGAATCAGCTCCCAAAAGAACTCTTGGAGTTTTTTTTAAACTATGCCATCAGGTGCGAGAAATTGTATCATTAAATTTCACCTTGCAGAAAAATGCAAAAAATATACTGGTGACATGACAATAGTGGGTAATTTGAACACACCCCACCCACACACACACCAGGAAGAAAATACCCAAGCAACCAAGCCACAAGCGGGCTGTAAGACTATCTCAGTGTTCAGATCATGGTTTTCAAAGCGTGGAACGAACCCTGTTCACAGAGAGTGACAGATTGCTGAAGTAAGAGTTGACCTGAGGTGGTGGGATAGGAGCGTAGAGTGGAGACGATGGCAGGAACTTGGTGGTTCGTGGTGGAACAAGCAGGGACACGAGAGCGTTTTGTGAAAGGGTGCATGCGTTAGACTGGAGATAAATGCGGGTTGTGTTTCAACCCTGTTAGAATTTAAAAACCTTCTCTTCAGTGATGACCGCCTAGGTGGTCTAGAGGTTATTAAACTGTCCGCTTCCTAATAGGTCGGTCGGTGGTTCGCATCCCGGGCGGGTCATACCTAAGACTTAAAAATTGGCAGTCTAGTAGCCGCCCTGCCAGACGCCTGGCACTACAGGGAACAGTACTAGGACTGGTTGGCCCGGTGTCAGTATAATGTGACTGGGTGGGACTGAAGCCAGTGTTGCGACAGCAGTCTCAGTGTGGCAGCACGTAAACTTTAAGTAACACCATCCTGATATGCGCTAAGCAACAAGCACCCACCCACCCCACCCTCTTCAGTGATGATCATACCTCCTCGGTGGTCTAGAGGTTAAGCAGTCCGCTTTCGACAGGAGGTCGGTGGTTCGCATCCTGGCCAAGTCAAGACCAAAAAATTGGAAATCATTCTAGTAGCTGCCCCGCAAGACCCCTGGCACAATAGAGAACAGTACTAGGACTGGTTGGTCCGGTGCCAGTATAATGTATTGTAGCAGAAGTCCCTGCACATTAACTTGTCTAAGCAAAACCGTCCTGATATGCACCTGATTTGCAGCGGGACTTTAAGCAACAAACGCCCACCTTCTTCAATAACGGTCAGCCCCTGGGGACGTATTCAAACCCAGATGACGTCAGAATGTGTGGGGAAGGGGGAGGTGAATGAGAAGGGATAGAGGAGAAAGAGAGAGGGAATGGACCCCCAAAAAATCAAAACACACCTAGCAAGAAATTGGAGAGGTGGTAGCATGCTATAAAGACACACTTCTTTTCAAAACCTCTGATGTCGGGATCAGCTATCCCACAGTTACATTGACGAGGCTAGGGCGGGGTGGGAGGGTGCGCGATGTCAGTGTGTGTTTTCAGACGGCATTGCCTTGAGCCCGCGTGAGCCCCTAACCCTGTATTTCACAACTGGGAGTTTGCTTGTGATTTTATCCCTCGTGTGAGAAGGACCAGGGAAATGGTGTAAGAGAGCGGTTAGACATCGCAAGACCTTGATGACACATCCCACACCCACAGGGCTTATTGTGCCATTGACTAACACTTTCAATGGCACTTGGCATGGGTTTTTAGCGTAAATTCTAAACCTGTCTGTGAATTTGCTTCAATGGTGAGAATGGTGAAAATTCCATTTACAGAGCGATTTTGTGTTGACAAGGTTTCCCTTTTTAAAAACAAAACAGCAACAAAAAACCCCAGTAGCTTATGCTTGCTGGGGCACTTCCATACTAACAAGAAGTGTTTCTTTGATACGTTGCTTTGTTTTTTTTTTAAAAAATACGTTTAGAGTGGAAGATACAGGATAGACTGTATTCTCATATCTTTCAAAGACCTGTATATTTTATTATGTTCTGCTGTGCCTAACGAATATTACTTCGCTTTCTTTTGCGGGTGTCTTCCCCGGTGGCTCAAGTGTTCATGGGTTGGTTAGGGTGTTGCAAGATCTCAAAGGAAAGTTTTCGTATGTTTACAAATAATGTGTGGTCCTGACAGGCGATGAGGTTTCCTGTCAGGTGGAAGCTGAGCTGACCTATAGAAGCCTGATAGGCTGTGCGCATGAAAGCTTCTCCATACCTGATTGCGACATTCGCGGTGGGCAGGGCTGGGGGCTTGGGCGAGGTGATATAAAGCTCTGCCCACTTTGCCCTATTTCACCGAGTGAGTAAGTGCTCACGTACTCAGGCTTGATCCTTCTTTCTTTTTTGTGGGTGGGTGGGGGGAAGTAGTTTTCTCACACACGGTTGTTTGATCGCTCACTCTCTCTTTAACACACACACACACATTAACGCATTTTTACGCACGGACGCACGTGCACAGATACATGTGCAGATAACACACTGACCAAAGGCAGTGGCTATTTGCAAGGTCCCGTGCACATAGAATCCGAGGCTATTTGCACGGTGACATCTTCACCAAAAGGGGTCCCTCCCTAACAGTGCCGTGTGAACAAGCGCTTACAGTATTTTTTTTTTTTTACTGCTTTATCCACTAATGGTGAACGAGGAGTTATTTTTGTTGTTACTTTCTGACCTCAGTAATCTGAATAAGGAAGTACGGGAGAGGGAGGATGTTTGAGCTGTGCACCGTGTATGTGTACTTCCGAATATGACACGTCGATTTGACTTCAAACTTTCTACTCAAGTTGTACAGCAGGCACAACCTCTGCCGGATCCATACCAGAAACAGGAAGTGGAAAAACATGTGGGGCAGTGGCGGAGGTGTCTGCATAGAAAACTTTACGTAAGGAACTATGGAAAAGTAGCTAGCTAGTGGCGCAAAACCCTAGAAATGAGTTTATCTGTCTCTTCGTGTTATGATGTCAGCCGTGCAAATAGCCACGGATTCCATCTGCACGGGGCCGTGCAAATAGCCACTGCCTACAGGGAAAGCCAGTCTGCACCAACTTGAAGAGCAAAACTGTGATTTCTTTTCTACGGCCATCTGGGGGCTTCAGAAATGGTAAACTACACAAAATAGGATATTTGACATAAGAGGTCGATCGTTATCGTTCATGCGTCATCCTGTAATTCCTAGAAGATTATGGGATCATACAGGTGCTCGGAGTACCCACATAGTATGCATGCATACGTAGAGAATGTTGAGCCCTAGTCACGAGTAATACATACAGAAAAATACTTTTAGTAATGATCATCATAAACACCTAGTGAAATGTATTCAATCCACATGGGTGCAGTTCTTTGCAATTGGGATGGAACTTTTTTTAAGGCTCAAAAGTCATTGTCAGTATATGTAATAAAAATCAAAGTCCACACGATGAGAATGCTGATCTAGTTTTATTTTCCCAAAAGAAATCAGTTTTCAGTATTTCCCTTTTGAGGCACACATATCACTGTATGTGTATGTGTATGTGTATGTATGTGTATGTGTATGTGTATGTGTATGTGTGTGTATGTGTATGTGTATGTGTATGTGTATGTGTATGTGTATGTGTATATATGTGTATGTGTATGTGTATGTGTATGTGTATGTGTCTGTGTCTGTGTCTGTGTATGTGTGTGTGTCTGTGTATGTGTCTGTGTCTGTGTATGTACGTGTGTATGTGTGTATGTGTGTATCTATGTATTTGTGTGTGTGTGTGTGTGCGAGAGAGAGAGAGAGAGTGAGGAAGAGAGGAGTGTATTTAAGTATGTGTGTGAGAGAGAGTGAGAGAGAGTGTATTTACTTGTGTGTGTGTGTGAGAGAGAGAGAGAGCGAGAGAACGTATGTTTAAGTGTGTGTGTGTGCGTGCGTGTGTGTGCGTGTGTGCCGAGAAGTGGAGAGGAGAGGGAGAGAGTGTGTGGGTGCGTGCGTGCGTGCGTGCGTGCGTGCGTGCGTGCGTGCGTGCGTGCGGAGAAGTGGAGAGGGGGGAGAGAGAGAGAACTCGCCCACACAATTTCTCAGTTTTTCCATCCACTTCATCAGTTTTGTCTTCAGTTCGTTCTGGTGTTAATTATTAAATTTGACCATTAATGGTGTCCACATCCTTTTATTTTCGATCACTTTACTGAAGACCACACGAGTGGCATAAAACATCACGCAAGGCTGTGACAGAACTGCGAATAAGACTACACTCCGCTAAACACACTCCGATCTGTTACACGCTGAGAGACACAAGGTGCTCAGCGAAATCTTGCTGTTCTGTCTCTGCCGCTGGCAAGACCACAGGTTTTAGTCCATGTCTTTGATGTCGCGCACCTCCCGGGCTGACGTACTACGGTCCAGAGCACACCACCGCTGTTAACAGCATGCTGTTGGTGTCTGCCGGGGCAGGGACCTTGGAGACCTGTTCGTCAAGTGAGGGTTCTGCACTGTGACCTTGTTACAATCGACCTGTCATTTCAAAAATCCTATTTCGAGCACGAACCATTAGAAGAAAAAAAACCCAGGGAAACTAAAACAAGTGGACACAAATGTTGAATACATAGAGGGAGAAAAAGTCAAAGACCTATTTCTTTGACTTTATTTCCGTTAGTTTTTTCTTCTTGACCTTTTTTTTACCTTGACTTTATTTCGTTGACTTTTTTTGCTCTTGACTTTTTTTTTTTACAGCTCACCTATCTAAAGGCGCAGGATTGCTCTAAACGGAGCTGCTGTGACATTCACATGTTCCCAGCGGGTCAGGCTTCCTGAGGCAATAGGCTGCATAGTCATGTTTTTTTTCTTTGGAAAGCCTGATAACGTGGTCCGAACGTGCATTTGTCTTTTTTTCTGTCCTGTTTCTAAATTTTAAATTCTACCAGCATTCGTCATCTCGTGTGCCTACGGGATCAGGATGGTGTTGTTCAGGATGAGGCTGCACACGTGGTACAAGAGCCTAGTATTTGTTACTGTACAAAAATCCCGTATTACAGTACAGTACAATAATGGTACAAGAGCATATCATTTGTTACTGTACAAAATCATGCATAGCACAAGATTCTAACATTTGTTACTGTACAAAATCCTGTATTACAGTATTGAATGTATACGAAATACAAGAGTCTAGCATTTGTTACTGTACGAAACTCCTGTATTACATATGGGTCTGTCTACATGGCACAAGAGTCTAGCATTTGTTGCTGTACAAATACCCCTTATTACACGTCACACTTCGCCTACACAGCTAACACAAGTTTGACTGAAACTCATCACGGCTCATACGGGCCTACAATGGTATAGCGTTCTATTTAATTTAGAAAGGACTATGGAGTTTGCGGTTTGGTTTATTCGTGCTGCGCCAGTGAAGGAGCCCCAAAAGCTCTGAGTGCAAGTACCTTGGCGGGATTCACGTGGTGATGATGGTTTTTGTGCAAAAGTAATTGGGAGACCATTGGGGAATTGGCAGAGTACAGAACTACAGGCAGGCTTTAATAATAACAGGGTCGATATAAAGTGAGATAGCATCGAATTTCACTGCCCCCTCTCTCTCTCACACACACACACACACACATCTCACTTGCCAGACATTGACCACACGAGCATTAGCAAAGAGCATCGTCAGCATTGGGAATGTTTGGCTGAGTACATTTCACCCTGGGACTAAAAGGCAAACAACCTGCTCACGGACTTGATCTGTTTGCTAGGCAATTACAACACACACAGCAATCTCATACCCGCTGGACTTTGATAATTACACCAGGAAAACGATTTAAAAAATGTCCCAGGATTAGTGAAAATGGCACAAAGATTGTTGAATGAAAAGCGCCCTTTTATCACCGAAATCTTTTTTACCCTTTTCTATTGTATAACAAAAAACTTTTAATTTTAGAAGATTTGTTGATATAAATATTGTGTAGTAGATTTACTTCCTTTATGCTGTCTCTGTTCAAATATATATGATTTCTGTACATGGCTTTAAAACCTCCCACCCCCCCGGCCAAAAGTTTTTTTAAGAACTAAACTTTTTTTACAATTTTATTTCTTCATCAAGACATTTTGGACATCCGTAATGGTCGATACATGATACATTCTGGGTCTGACATTGCATCAACAATAGTTGGCATATACATTTTGAGTATGATATCGCATCAAAAATAGTTGACATACATGTTATACATTTGGAGTGTGATATCACTTCAATGGCAATCGTGAACATACAGATGAAGAATCTCAACACAATAGGTAAAGTAGGTGTACGTAAACACACAGAAGGGAGGAAAAACAAGAGGGAAAGAGGAAAGACACCCCCCGGCCGAAAGTTAATTACAGAAACTGAAACTGTGTTCCATAGGAATACATTATTTATTTATTCCACATGACTATGTTCTATTATTAACTACAACAGGGAAGACAGGCCTCATTGCTTTCCCGTCTTGAGTACTGCAAGGGCTTGTGTTTTTCTAGCCAGACTCTTCCCTTCTCCCTCCAATCCTCACACGTAAAATGTAATCCCGCACAAACCCAAACCGTATTGTTCTCAATTTTAAACCTCAGAACATTAACCTCTAACTATGACGGATGGTGTCCTGGCATTAGGGGTAGACATTCTCAGATCAAGTCCCCCCTTCCACCCTCTGCAATTTATCTTCTGGCGACAGAACAGAGGAAAAATAGCGACATGAACACCTGGGATCAGCAGTCCCAGTCCTACCCTGAAACAGTACTGACTGTGGTTAGTCTGCCAACAAAAAAATGCATTATTAGTGGTTGTTTGTGGTACTGAAACAGTTTGCTGATTGATATTCTACTCCCAGAGCACGTGACAACAAAAAAATTCAGCGTGATCCGAAAGGCCTTTGTTAAAAGCTTTCTTTTATGCTCGCCCAGGACAGGCGTGTCGCGTATACACATTTGTCGTCCATCAGAGTGATTGGCATATTTGATTTAGCTGGCTGCTGGCCTGAGTGTAAGTCAGTCTCGCAGTGGTTCTTGTGTTTAATGCAGGTTGGCATTTCTCACCTTAAATCGGAGTAAGAGCTTGGATCGTGAGGGTGATTTTCTTGTTTTAGTTTGCCCTCACCCTGACTAGAAAACGAAGGGGTAGGGAGAAGAACTATACGTGCGCACACTCGCGTACACACACACACACACACAAGTTGAAAGCCATTATAATCCCTCTGCCTTCACGTCTTGGCGTCCTCCGTTTCCTCGATCATTCACCTGCAATGAGGAAGATTTTGTCCGCGTGTGTTGTTTTGTGCTCACTCTTGGAGTCCGCGGCTTCTCCCTCGTCACGGGAGGGCAGCTCTAAGCAAACCGTTCAGAGGGTTTCTGGACAAGCCCTGGTCTGGTCATTCGTGGCTCGCTCCCTCGTACACTGCCATCTTGAGTGTGTGGGAGACGATAGGTGTGACGGCTTCACTTTTTC
The DNA here is from genome assembly GCA_004794575.1 of Lanistes nyassanus. Taxonomy (NCBI): domain Eukaryota; kingdom Metazoa; phylum Mollusca; class Gastropoda; order Architaenioglossa; family Ampullariidae; genus Lanistes; species Lanistes nyassanus. Next base: position 34,316 of record SMGT01006916.1, on the reverse strand, counting down.
GAAGAATTCTTCGACAAAACAAGGCTTGTGTAGCGGCTGGGACTGGACCCCGGCATCAGCTGCCTCGGCGACAAGCGGTACGACGTCATTTGGTGGGTACGTCGTCACAAGACGGGAGTCTGGCTTGCAGGGGAGTGACGGACTCGACACAACGACCAGTGAAACAGGTAGAGTTGGTGTCGCAACTGTCAATTTCTGGTCTTTCTCCTGTCTTTCGTACCTTTCCCTCTTTATAATTTCAGACTGCTACAAATGAAACTTGTGGAAGAAATAAAAAGATAATTAAAAAGGAATTAGATAAAACAACACAACACAACACAACACAGCACAGCACAGCACAGCACAGCACAGCACAGCACAGCACAGCACAGCACAGCACAACACAGCACAGCACAATACAACACAGAAAAAAATAAATTTTGGTGTGCTAAATGTCCCACCCTCTGACAGTGAGTGAAGATCTAACTCTCTAGTTTTTCCCCAGTACCAGAGGCTGAAATCGGTTACAAGTTCGAGAACTGGACTGAAGCCGAGGGTTATAATTCTTCTACCACCTGAATCCGTCATTTGTCTCATAGTCTGTGCACGCCGGGCCACTATTGCTGCAGTGACCAGGATACGTGCGTCAAAAGTGAGTGAATACAGATGTAACCTTTTGATGTTTCTATGTGTTGTATGTTTGCGCACCAGTAAAACCCGCTCAGCAAGCAATTTCTGCAACAAAGAGGATTCTCGTGTAGTCTTATTCAAAGGGTTTTGGTTTCTAGTCACTTTTACATCTGTAGAGATTCGAGTTTTGGGGCTTTGTGACCAGCAAACTTCAGGAACTAGGAAATTTGTGCAGTCGTGGATGTGGTTATAATACGGTAGATGTATACCTTGGTTCCTGAATAGAATTAGTGAATGCTAAAACAAGTTGAAGCCTTCGTCCATGAGTCGTGTGTCTCTTGTAACTCTCTCTCTCTCTCTCTCTCTCTCTCAGGAACAGAGTGGTAAGCTGTTCTTCAACCTCAGTCTCTCTCTCTCCTAGAGGCAGAAGTCACTGCTGCAGAACTAGTGCTTGAAGAATTTTCTCAGTTTCCAAAAACATTCATTCCACGTGTGTCCATTACCTCTAGAAGATCTGTAGTTACAACTAAACAACTTCATTAGATGTTTCTGCGTAATGTGAGGCACTGCTGTAGTGAAAATCCTTCCATTATTTGGTTCGCGGTCGTCTGCTGTAGCCATTCGCCTCCAGCTTTCCGCTAGATGGCGCTCCCGGATATGTGACGTAAACATCGCTAACAGCGGTAGGTAGCCAACAGTTCTAAATGACTGCGGTGGCTCTAGAATATGCTGAAACAAAATACCTGCGAAAGACTGGCTCATAAAATTTTGGATATTCCTTTGTGTCTGAAAGATCCCCTGTTGAGGAGGCAGAAGTGAATGAAATATCTCGTATTCAATGGATGCGAACGGGGTGCAGCGGACTAACAGACAAATGGCTAGACAAGCAAGCAGAGAGGCAAGCAAAATGCTCAGTTTGTTCTTAGTGAACCAATATAGTGAACTAATATGAAGAACTAGCATAAAGAGATGTAAGGCAATGAACAAATGCAGTGAACTAACGCAGTGAAATGATAAGCAGTCCGCCGTTTCTATCAAATCTCTGTTGTCACTCTCCTTCGATGACATCACTACAATTTCAACAGTTCTTTCTCTCACTGTCATCGAAGCATCTACATTTCACCGTTTAAATGACTGTTTGCAGATTGTAACAGCGAAAATCTTCACTTGGACGACTTTTTTGAATTTTACATCAGTGATGACATTATCGGGAGGACGACAGTGATAGGAGACGAGGTCACTTGTCCGAGAAACTCTTCGTTGGTGCAGTTCTGCCGGCGATTCAACTACTTGTAGTCATTAAAACAATGCCAAATGTTCACAGAAGAAGGGCGGCTCCTGGTGGTGCCAAACACCAACTTCCAGAATGGTCCATATAAAGAAAAGTACACGCAAAATCTGTGTGGCTAGCCAGCAGTGCAACTGTTCGTAAAGTCTGTAGACTGCTGAATATATATTGGGTGTACAAGCAAAAAGTGTTTCGTTATCTAGTGTTACAGTCTGCACACCAACCTGCTAAATGCTGTCAGAAGTAGGCCTAGTTTTTACTAGAAATGTGTGTTGCTTGTTAGTACTAGAATACGGAGATTTGTACTACAACCTGCAAATATCCCATCGTAGAGTCAAAATCTTTGCTGACAGTGTTCTCGTTTGATCTGTTCTCTGATTTTGCGTTCTTAGCCTGACTGACTGACTGACTGACTGACTGACTGACTGACTGACTGACTGACTGACTGACTGACTGACTGACTGACTGACTGACTGACTGACTGACTGACTAACTGACTGGTTAATGTTTGGTTGGTTGGTTGGTTGGTTGGTTGGTTGGTTGGTTGGTTGGTTGGTTGGTTGGTTGGTTGGTTGGTTGGTTGGTTGATTGATTGATTGATTGATTGATTGATTGATTGAGCTAACGCCCATGTCCGAGCCTTTGCTGGTGCATTACACGCATATAAACCGCGTACAATGTTTAATGCTGTTTCCAAATCCTGACACCCAGTGAATCTTCTCGGCAGTATATGGTCCTTGTTTGTGTCCGAACATGCTCATGTGTTCGTTCAGGTACAAGGACGCACACCTGCCGACGTGCGTGAGCGTGCGTGCGAGCGTGTGTGCGTGCGTGCGTGCGTGCTTGCATGAGCACGTGTGTATGTGCACATGTTCACATAGCTATTCTTGTGAGTGCATGCGCTATTTGCTACTTCATGAAAGGACCAAACTTTAAAATCAGCCGGCTAAGAATTACCAAGGGAGACTACCAAAATAATTCGTCACCTATGATAGCTTGTTGTCTCCCAGTCCTCAGCTTGCCCTTGTGTTTTTAATAATGCACGTTCAGTACTGCCATTCCATGGACCAGATATCTTTAGAAACACAAGAACTCCATAATAAAAAGCCATCACTTCGTGTTATTCCTTAAGTGTATAACATATTGATTGTACTCTATGACACTGAGTAAGTATAGGTGCGCATCTGTGAGGTGTGTGCGATATGAATGTCACTGGACCTAAACAGAGAGGTGTGGCCCCAAACAGAATCTATTCCTAGTTTGCGCCAATGTGTGCGTGTGAGCAAGAAAGGAAACGCGTACACATGTCGCATAAATGTCTAAACCCTTTTTGCACAAATGTATCTGTTTCTGCAGTGCAACGAAAGTCCTCTGTGCCAGGTCCCGGTAAATATCGTGTTAAACTGTCGTTAGCTAAGCAGGAAATCAATGGCGCGTGAACGGCTTTCATCCACAAGCAGCCGGTAATGACGGCTCTCAGGTACGTGGAGTTACCACCTCGCCCGGGTATCGTCTCGCTTATATGAAGTTTAGTCTTTTAAACCCTCGTCGCACGGCATTGCAGCCTCCGAATCTCTCGTAAACGTCTCTCAGAGTTCGCAGGATATATTTTATTTTATTTTATTTTATTTTATTTTATTTTAT
>SMGT01006916.1:7002-23210 GCA_004794575.1 Lanistes nyassanus | reverse complement strand
CTTAGCGTACACAAAATAACGTCACGCCCTCGTGAAAGTTTTAGCGTACACAAAATAACGTCATGCACCCGGGGAAGTCTTAGCGTACACAAAATAACGTCACGCCCTCGTGGAAGTCTTAGCGTACACAAAATAACGTCACGCCCTCGTGAAAGTCTTAGTCTACACAAAACAACGCCATGAACCTTGTGAGGAACGAAGTTCTGATCATTACTACCATCTTAGTGTGCAGCCTCTAACACCTCCAATCTTGCTATTGGTCTAAGTACAAGTGACTTTGTGGCAGTCTTTACTGCTCATCAAACAACATCGTGATCGTCCGACAATGTGTGTGCACACAACGCAGCTTCGTGGTCCTGATTCGGGCTTTACCAGTTTTACTGCAAACAAATAAAACGTCCATATTCCTCACTGGAATCTACGAGCACACAAAATAAAATAACGTGGTTGTCGCGACAATCTTAACTCACACACCCAAGGTTATCCACGAATGGTCCTAATGCACGCGTTATGCTGTTTCCTGGTTGAACACTTGCTAAAGCGTGTCTCTTGTCTAGCACCGAAGTCTAGTCACCGGCCGGACCCACACCTGAGGTTGTGGAAGTGGCGCCTTCAGCCACATTGTTCTGCCTCGGTTCCAGTCGTGACTGTCAGTCGATGAAGTCAGCCATAGTCACTTGCAAACATCGGCGAGGTCACGTTAGGACCTCAAATATATCCCGTCTTAGCACCCTGATCAACCTTACCTTGACAGTATGGTAGACTGCACGAGCTTGCAACTCCGCAATAAGACATTCCTCTATGAACTGGATATGCTGCTCTTAGTTTAAACATTAAGCCTGACGCTGTGTAGACTGAAATGATATTTGAAGCATTATCAATAGTTAACAGAGTGGGTTTTTTTAAAGATAAGTGTGGTGATAATTCTACATGCAGCGAAGCAGTGCACTGATCACAGAGAGCAGATCAGTTTACTGCCATTCCCTAGCAGCAAGGAGACTTTGAACAGCTAATCTTTTGATCCGCAAACCACAGCATTGACCGATAAACACCTCCGAATAAAATCCAAGCCGAACCTAGGAGCTGACCCTGCAGACCCCTTCGTGAATCTCGCTGCTGATAGCTATCGGCCCTCCTTCTCGGCTCACTGAATGCCATCGGCTAGCCCCATAACAATGACATCGCGCGCGAGTTTGTCGGGTCAACACCATTGTTGACAAATGTGGCCCTGCAAAAGCGTCATCGTGAATATAACGCAGTACACAAACTGCCGACCTGTGGAAGGACATTTTACGGAACAGCTCAGACATTTTGCACGTGAGGACATCACGGCTTCTACTCTAAAGGACAGGAGGAGGGCATATCTTTAAGCCATGTAAGGTTGAATCAACAGATTAAAGAATAATGTGATCCAAGTTTCACTTGCAATTCAGCTTCCGGCACAACTTGTATTTGAGGTTTTGTTTTTCGTCAACGTTGGAATTTCTTGTCTTGGTTTGACGTTTGATCTTTCTGCCAGACAACAAACGATCCATGCGATGAGGGCCACAGGGTCATCGTCTGTGAAAACGTTTCTATGGCCAACATTGCATGACACCCTGATTAGAACAGTTTACAATTTGTTGCCAAAGATAGATCGAACAATCGATCTCTCACGCTGTCCCTGCTGATACTTTTTCTGAAATCCCTTGGCCGTCGGTTGCAAGTCTTCCCCCAGAGCTGGTAATTAAAAATGTGTGGTTAATCCTGAGTGACTGGGAGATAGATTGCCAAGTGCGTGCGTGAGTGCGTTTTTTTTCCCAGGACGTGATAGGCACAGACCAGGTTACACCTATCTTGCGTCCTCCGGATCTCTACCCTCCCCCTCACTTCTTGTTCCTCCCTATTACCTCCTTTTTCTTTCCCATTCTCTTTTCATCAGGTCCATTTATCTCGGTCTGTACCCTTGTGATTGGCCTGCGAACACACACACACACACCCTCACACACACATACACACCCTCACACACACACACACACAAGCCTTTTGTAGGTGTGTGTAGCTGCTCTTGCACAGTTCTCCTTAATGCTGGCTCATCTGTCCAGTTCAGTAAAACTGTTCATAAACATGACAGCATGAAAATGATAAACCAGGAACCTCGCCTTTCAGCATGACATCTGCACCACTTAAAAAAAATCAAATATAAAATCCACATCTCATTCTCATTTAAACTTTTTATTGAGTTCAGCAGATTTCGTCCGACATGCTTAGCGGAAATATTAGCCCTTATTCAGCTCCTTAAGGTTCTGGACTAATTAAATCTGTGCGCAGACCTTAAAAATTCCAGTTGCTTGCAGAAGACAATACCAGAAAAGTACCCTTTGGGAGATAAAGGGTTTTTACATGAAAACTACAGTTTTTTTTAACCTGTAGCATATTAAAAACAGTCTGCAAAACTAACAAAGATAATCTAGAACAAGTATGCTTGAGAAGTTTATATCAAAAGTGGATAAGAATAATTGTAATCTTAATTAAACTTTATTTTTTGCTATTCTAGACAGAGTTTCTCATTTTACGACAGTTTAATTATTGAAGATAATTTTTGCAAGTTATTTCTTTGGGATTTTAAAGATCCGGGGCCATTCAGGCCTTTAGGCTGTATCAGCAACAGGAATGAAAGACAGAGGAACGAGCTGGGCTCTAGGCTCTTCTGTATCCGCCACGGGAATGAAGGAGAGAGGAACCAGCTGGGCTTTGGGCTCTGTGTCGGCAACAGGGATGAAGGACAGAGGGACCAACTCGGCTTTCGGTGCTGTGTCAGCAACAGGAATGAAGGACAGAGGAACCAGCTGGGCTTTGGGCTCCGTGTCGGCAACAGGGATGAAGGACAGAGGGACCAGCTCGGCCTTCGGTGCTGTGTCAGCAGCAGGGATGAAGGTGAGAGGAACCAGCTCGGCTCTGGGGACATCTTCTCCCTCCCCGATGGGGATGTCGGACAGCGGAATCAGCTCGGCCTTGGGGGGTGCGTCCACCAGGTGATCATCTTCCACGGGCATGCCGAGCGGAATCAGCTCCATGGAGGGCTTGTCAGCCACGGGGATCCAGTTGAGTGGCACCTGGCGGGCGTGCGGCGTCTCCACGTCGGAGGAGAACGGGGTCAGCTCGATGCCCAGGTCGGCATTCTTGAACTCCACGATGGGGATGTTGGCCAGCGGCACGAGGCGAGCCCTTAGCTCCTCCTCTGAGAGGACCTGAACTGAACAGACAGGTGTTGGAAACAGTTGATTAGACAGGTGTTGGAAACAGTTGAACGGACAGGTGTACGAAATATTCACTTGAGAAAAGAAATGTGTTTCCCCGCCTCCTCAAGTACTCCGCTTTCTCTGTCCGCCCTTCCTCCACTTCCGTCCATACCTGACCTGATCTATCTTTCTTTCTTTCTTTCTTTCTTTCTTTCTTTCTTTCTTTCTTTCTTTCTGTCTTTCTGTCTTTCTTTCTTTCTTTCTTTCTTTCTTTCTTTCTTTCTTTCTTTCTTTCTTTCTTTCTTTCTTTCTTTCGTATTCTCATTCTTTAACAAATCAGAACGATTTCAGGATTACTTTTGTTAGTGCACCGAAGCAGTCAAAATCCATCTTCTGCAGGAAAATTTAATCCATGGGTTATTATCCAACGGCGCTAGTCAGAACGTGCATTTTACTTACGGAGGAAACATACGTTTTTCTTATGCGTACATCTTCAAGTTCTGCATGAGTAACAATGTGTTTCCTTTGTGCCTAAATTCGCGTTGTCACTGCTGTTTGTCAGTGAACTACTTTTAACTCTTCTCAATAGCTCTTCAATAAACAAGATCGAATCAATGGATTTATTAATCATATTAATTTATTAATCCACAAGCCCAGAGACAGTATATGCCAGGAATAGCGTGCCGTATTTTGGGGCTATTGTATCTCTCCTTTGGGGCATCAGCCACAGGAACAAAATACGCATACGTCCATGCGGATATACACAAGTGTTTTGGTTGCCAAACACTCCTTGTAACCGAAAATAATGTTTGCCATGGCCATTATTAAGATTTCCTAGTTGTCCGTTAGAGTCAGTTCACAAGACTAGGCCGGAGACCAAACCTGTTTGCCAAAGTCTCCCTGTCTTGCTACAAGGTTTGTGAAAGGCAATGAGCACTGAAAGGCAATGAGCACTTACCGAACAGGCAGAGAACCACGAGAAATCGCATCATGAAGGCGGCTCGCTGGCGGCAACCACAGACGGTTTCTAAGTCAGCTGGCGTGGCCTAGTTCTCTCCCTTTATAAACCTCTCGACCTCCACGTCATCAATAGTCCACGTGCAGCATCCCACGGTACTCTCAGTCAAGATGATGGCGGGACTCTGTTACACGTGCATTGTCATGGCTTTCGTGCATGTACCTCGTCTCTCTCTCTCTCTCTCAAACAGTACGATCACGGCTGCCGTGCACTCACGATGACGAAATCATAGAATCGTTTCGCTAACTTAGATTCCTCCATATCCTTTCCCAAAAGGAGGTGGCTTCTCTTGCTTCGACGCTGAATGTGAGCTGAGGGCTGGAAATAATAAATATACAAATTTGCAATGGCACTCTTGAACTACAGGCGTTACTGATTTACTGATCTGGCTTTAACACTAATGACACACAGAGAGAAAAATGGCGTGTGTGTGTGTGTGTGTCTTTGTGTGTCTGTGTGTGTACGTGTGTAGTGTTTGTATGTGTCTTTGTGTGTCTTTGTGTGTGTGTGGTGCGTGCGTGCGGGTGATGTGTCTTTATGTATCTTTGTGTGTGTGTGGTGTGTGCATGTCTTTGTGTGTCTGTATGTCTTTGTGTGTGTTTGTGTGGTGTGTGTACGTGTGTGTACGTGTGTGTGCGTGCGCGCGCGTATATATATATATATACTTCCATATATGTAGGTATAGAGGCTTGAAAGATGAAGAAAGGAGACATTCTCAATACCCAGAGACTGGGTCAAACAAGCAAACAGCAGCTGAGTTTGTCAACTGGTGTTCGTTTGCCTCTTGCTCTCATAGATCTGATCGCAGTGTAACAAGCGGAAGAGTTGTGTAGAGCGTCACAGCACCACGGAAAAAACATGTACACTGCTTTCGTTCACAAAAGGGAGCCGTGATTTCTGGTCATCACAGTTTTATTCTTCCAGCTGATATAAAACAACTCAGTAGATACCCATGGTTCTCAGACTGCCACCTTCATCAGTCTGTTCACAACTATCTCTATTAATTCCCACTAAGGTTTATATACCTATCTATTCACTATTGGGTTCCCACGATCTGTATGTGCTGTTGTGATTGTGTTTGACATGTGGACAGTGAAGGCGGGGAACCACAACTTCTATGTTTATGGTTAACTGAGTGCATTGCAGGTCAATTCCCAGCCCTGTCAAATATCCCATATCCTCTCCTAAACTGTACTCTAACACTACACCTAACTAGGATCTTTATTACCTACAACACGCATATTGTTATATTAGCATGAGAAAGATAACCAAGAAAAGTAACTAAGAACAAAAGAATAAAAGAAAGTTTTATGTTGTGGCACAAGCAACAATCTTTCGGTGTACATCGCCTGTAACTATGCAGGGGCGGATTGGGGGGGGGGGGCAAGGGCTCGAGATATCGAGAGAGAGAGGTGAGTGTTATGGCTTTGTGCCGGCAATTAGAAATGGCCAAGTTATTATCGACCAGTCCATACTGGCGCTCAGGTGTATACTGACTTTTATCGTTTTCTTGCCTGCCTGCCTGCCCAGCCTCCCCCCCCCCGCCCCCTCCCCCCACGGTCCAAGAGAAATATGATTCGCCCCTGTCTTACGACACTAAATTTGCTTAATACGTAAATAGAAGGGGTCTTGAACGAGCTAAACAGGGAAAGCGTGATTGTGTGTGCATGGATAGATGCGTGTGTGCGTGCGTGTGTGCGTGCATCTTGTCTCTACAAATACAATTTGTTTCTATTGCACACTGAAAACGAGGCTTGCCTGAGCATTTGAGGCTCGACACCGGAAGTGGAATGACGCCGCAAGTGCCGTGTTGTAACTTCCACGTCAGGGGTGAGAACTCACGGCTTGCCGCTCACGTGGCAGTTGTCTCAGACCCGCGAGGAACACTTCAGCCTGCAACTTTATGGCTCTGAGGGCTCCACATGCTGTACCTGTAGCCTTATCACCAGCCCGCCCACCCCCACTCACACCTCACTTACGGCAGTCCAGCAATATTTTTCAAGTAAACATCACCTAGCCGGTGTAATGTTTTTCTGCAGGTAACACAATCAGTTAGTTCAAAAAGGATGTCCGTGACGAGACTTACACTTCTGGTACTCAATACATCTCTTACTGCTAGGACAGACAGACCCCTATCCTTTCAAATTCTTTGGGAACAGATAAAATTATTTCTGTACCTATTAACCTAATCAGTTATGTTTTGTATAGTTACAATCCATCCATTCACCCATCCGTCACCTTTGAGAGACTGTCTTTGGCATCTACTTTGCATTCTGATACAATCTGAGACAGGACAACTGATGGTTCGATAGTTGCTGATCTATGAATGTTTTAAATTTCGGAGGTAATAGTGCGTAATAAAAAAATCTATTCTTTCTTACACATCCGGTTTTGTCCCTTTTTCAGAAGATAATTGTTTTCGCCTGTAACAACCCACACAAAAGCAACAAGGATGTCTTCTCATGCGTGATACATCCATCTTCTGAGCAATGTCGTTTAAAGGTCCTAGACACGTTGAGGATTGTGCAATGAGCGTTCCAAACAAAATTTCCACTTCGTTCTCGAAGCAATATTTAATTCTTAACTACTTCCAGAATGTTTACATTTGATATAAGGTTTCGTGGAATAATGGTCAGACATCAAATGTGTCTTCCAAAAAGCGTTTAGTCTAGTTCAGAAAGCAGGTTTTTTTTTTTTTTACTTTTTGTTTGACGAAGAAAATATGAACACTTTTAAAACCCGAGCTGTGTGACACCACAAAGAAACGTTCGTCTTTGCTTATTCCTTATCTATAAAGATAAATATGGAGATCACCTGAACATGAACGTAGTCCTTACATGTTATAACCAGCTAGAGACAATCCGCTAGCATCTTATTCTTCTTTGGGTATAGAAAAAAAGTAGAACTTAATTTACTGAAACAAAAACCGACCTGTTGAATCCTGCCTGCTTTCAATCTTGTCAGCAATTCAGCAGTGTCTTCTGAACCTTTAACAAAGCCCCCAGGCGTACGTAGATTCTAATCACTTATAAATGTGCCTGCAGACAAATCTCTGACATCCATTTATGAAAGGGCCCCTCGCCGTTGAAGCGACAGGCACTTGAGACAAGAAGTCTTAGTAAACATGGAGAGAGCTACAGTGTTTTCGCTGTTGCTGTTTGTCGTCTGCGTCGAGCCAGGTAAGCATGGTATGTGTGGGTGTGGTCCCAGGTGAGAGAAAGTCAGGTGGAGATGTAAGTACTGGTGAAGACTGAAGACAGTGACAACGAGTCGCAGCTTTTGTTGATCTTACTCGTAGTTTTGCCTTTACAAAAATAAATAATATCATTAAATTTCAAAAGAAGTGGAGATCATGGCAGGTGCTCTGTTCGTGTAACATTATCTTGAGTATAGTGAATGGATTTGTCCTATGTCCCTCTCCCACTTGCTTCATCAACAGGTTGTGTGTGTGTGTGTGTTCGCGTAAGTCGACTAGAATGGTGTGCGTGCGTGTGTGTGTGTGTGTGTGTGTGTGTGTGTGTTCGCCACTGTCATGATGGCTAGAATTCTGAACATATGCGTGTAACCTGCAATGTAACACCAAAGAGCGAACGTGAGAGCCCCCTGAAGAGGCCCCAGGGAAATTTTCGTGTACGAAAAGTAGGGACGACCACTCATACAGCTGAGCTCAGGAATGACATACAAAATTCTCTCATGCCTGCTTCCACAGATTTATGTCAGATTTTACTGTTGGGTTGTTTGTCAGCCGTTAAATGAAAATGGCGGCGTAAACACGCCAGACGTCATTGTTGTCTGCCGCTTACGTACACAGGCATCGTCGGCCTGTCGTGCAGAGGGCGGGATGGACAGATGTACACAAACGGACACAGGTTTCCTGCTGAGGACGGCTGCAACACTTGCACCTGCTCCAACGGCATCGTTAGCTGCACTAAGAAGCCTTGTAAGTAGCCTGCATGGGGCCCTTCTGCTCTGCGTGTCGTGGTTTCTATCCCCTCCCTTAATGCTCGATACTATAATGCGAAATAACAGACAGCGGTTACAGCCGTGACAGCAGGAACAGCAGTGACAGGGAAAGTAACAGTCGCAACAGTATCGTCAAAACCACGTCGCAGGAAAACCTTGATAACTTGGCCTGTATAGTCTTTTGGCCTGTACAGTAGCTTAGCCTGTATAGTCGCTTGATAACTTGGCCTGTATAGTCGCTTGATAACTAGGCCTGTATAGTCGTTTAATAACTTAGCCTGTATAGTCGCTTGGCCTGTACAGCAGCTTAGCCTGTATAGTCGCTTGATAACTTGGCCTGTATAGTCATTTGATAACTTGGTCTATGTAGTCATTTGATAACTTGGTCTGTATAGTCATTTGATAACTTGGCCTGTATAGTCATTTGATAACTTGGCCTGTGTAGTCACTTAATGAACGGACACGATCTGTATTTTTAAGACACGTTGCCAGCGTTGCTTCTAGCGATCCCAGCACCAGTTCAGTTATTTGTTGTTTGTTGTTTGCATACTGCCCACCTAGGTATCAGACGCACCTGCCTCGGTCCGAATGGAGAGGTGTTCACAGAGAACCAGTCCTTTAAAGCTGCTGACGGTTGCAACATGTGTACCTGCCGCAATGGCTCCATCAGCTGTACCGAGATGGCATGTAAGATGATCAACTCCTCTCCCCCACCCCTACAGTTCACTTCTCTCCCGCCTCTCTTGCTCGCTGATCAGATTCGGGTATGTGGACGGTTTACCAGGGCAGTCATGGTAATAAGTGAATGTCCCAAGCATGAGTGGGTGTAAGAAATGAACTCTTTGACTGTTTCCATTGCACACGTGGTTCTGCAAGTGACGATTTATGTTATTATCTTTGATTCACCAACTGGTTTTCAGAATCAGACCCTTCCAAAAACTTAAACAACTACCAACGAAAGGAAAGAAAGATGGATATAGTCAATCTCCTGAAAAAGATCGCTTGTATGACTAGGCAAACATTTTCTTAAAAACAGTTTGATGCCCTGGTGCAACCGGTTCTTCTATATGCTTCTGAGGTAAAGGGTCCTCTACACGATGAACCTATGTCAAAAAGACTCACATATCAACTTGCAAGAAGCTTCTAAATTTTCTCATTCAAACACAGTCAAGATGCGGTGTACAGAGAGCTTGGGAGATGGGCACTCCTAGTTAACTGCTACATAAAAGCTGTTGAATACTGGCTCCCGGTGACAAAGCTGAATGTAGACCGTATCCCAAAGCATACACTTCTGTGTGATCTAGATGCTCAGGGTAAAATTTAAACTAACTAAAACAAAAATTATGGTAACGCTGGAATCTATGAACTTCAGTCACGTGGAGATGAGCCAAAGCATCTGTCTGAGTTAATTTTACCCGAGACTACAATTACAAAAAGACTAAGATTTCTTTAAATGTTTTAGCCTGAGAAAATATTTAAAGTGCGTGCGTGCGTGCGTGTGTGCGCGCGCCCGGGTGCATGTAAGTTTATGTGTGAGGGAAAAAACATGTGGTTGGGTGAGTATATGCGTTAGGGTGCGAGAGCATGTGTTTCTGTGTGTATCTGCATATGACAGAAAGAGAGAAGGTGAAGGAGTGAGGAAGAGAGAGAGAGAGAGAGGGAATGGGGCAGAGAAATGAACTAAGATAACCCTCTGATGATGGCATGTGATTATGTTTGTGTGCGTAGGTGCTCCCAGAACGTGCTCCGGCCCAGGGGGAGTGGTGTACACTGAAGGACAGTCTTTCCCAGCTGACGACGGGTGTAACACATGCGTATGCCAAAGTGGACTGATCGTCTGTACATTAATGGCATGTAAGGGTCCTTTGTCCGCCCGTCTGTCCGTCCACCTGTTTATTCGTATCTATATGCATCTTCCTCCCTACCCACTTGCCTTGTTCATTCTTGCCTATCATTTAACAACTTCCGTCCCTGCTGATCTATCTCCTTTTGTCTGTCACACGGTCAGAGCTTCTTAATGTGTGTCTGTAGGGTGTCCTGTTTGGAAGTTTCTGACATTGTCACGGCCTTTTTACACATTGCCGTCAGTGTCTGAAGTTTAGACATCAATTTAATAAATTGGTATTGCAGGAGAGAATAAAGCTCTGCAGTACTAGTTGTGGGGCCCTCACCACAGAACGAAATGGGCGTATAGCTTGGAAAACATATTGAGCTCCTTACCTCTTGAACGATTATAATCTGTGTGCTTGTGTATGCTGTTTGTACACCAACTATGCGATACAGACATGAGAGGATTCGTCGCTTGTTGTGTATACACCTGCTGCGCTATGTTGATGCCACTCAGTCCTTGCTTGTTCTATGTACACCCTTAGGTCCACCCAGCAAGTGCCTCTCACCGGGGGGACAGGTGTACACGGAAGGGCAGTCTTTCAGGGCTTCCGACGGCTGTAACACGTGTACTTGCCGCAGTGGACTAATCGCCTGCACTCTGATGGCATGTAAGACTCTCACCGTTCCCTCGTCTACTCTTACTTTTTTCTATTCTCTCTCTCTCTCTTTATCTTCTCTCGTGTGTAAGGAACTATAGAACTGTATCAACTTCTCGCCTACCTCAACTCAAATGACCTTATCTCTCACTCCCAGTCAGCACATCGGCCATTCCACAACACCGAAACAGCTCTGACTATAGTTGTCAACGACATTTTGTCTGCTCTGGATGGAGGCGATGTGTCTTTTCTGACCCTCCTTGATCTTTCCGCAGCGTTTGATACGATCGACCATACCATCCTCCTCAATCGTCTCCATGATGTATACGGCATCTGTGGGTCGGCGCTGGCGTGGTTCCAGTCCTACCTCTCTGGTAGAACTCAGTCTGTACTTGTCGCTGACCAGTTGTCACCCCCATCAGCATTGTCTCTCCGAGTCCCTCAGGGATCTGTCCTGGGCCCTATCCTTTTCATCCTATACATCAAACCACTTTCATCACTCATTCATGCTCACATGGTCTCTGTAACAATTCTCTTCCACCAGTCACAGTCCGGGTCGCGGCGTCAAAATTACAGGTGTAACACTTCTACCCGTTCTCATTCAATCGTGGCAGACGCTCAACTAGATGAGTGCGCGTCCCAAACTTTATTTGTTGAACATAAACCGTTGCAGGTGGTGGCCGGCTTCTCATGCAACCTGTTCCATAGTCTAGTGGCTATTATAGGACCTCTTCTCTCTCACTACTGTCTACCTTATTAGTGACACAGACTGAAGCCTGCTCTTCTCTATTCTCTAACTTTTTCCTGGCCGCTAAAGGCAGTGGCTTCTTCCAGAGTATAACTCCTTTGTACAGCTGCAGCGGAGGCGCATATAGAAGATAGCCCTGTGGCCCATCCTCTTTTCTGCCCCTCCCGTCTTCTGCCTGCTAACTCCTGCCTTGGGCCTTCATGGTCAAAACTTTCTAAGTCCTATGACCAGCAAGCATAAGCCCTAAGGGCTGGGCGTAAGCCCGAGCACGCTTCTTCCGTCCGTATCCTTCTCTCTCTTGGTCTAACCTCCGTCTCAATCTCCCCGATTCTCGCATGTCCCCCTATTCTTATTTCCCCCTACTCCAACGCCCTCTACATCACATGGTCTATTCTTGTAAACAGCATCACGAGTTTCCAAGGCCAGCGACCGGACATTACTAATACATTCATGATCAGTTGTCGCACTGCTGTCGTCTGCTGTCCTTGACTCTTGGACCTGGGAGGTTGCTTGACTACCCCTTCCCCAGTACGAATTGTTCCCTGGGAGAAACACGAAATTTACTTCCCTGAACTAAACGACCCTTTAGTTTAAACTGCGTGAACAATGCTATTTTTACACGCCAGGTTTCAATTTCGTTACATTCCTCCCACGGCCACTAAAAAAAAGGAATCGATAATTACTTTTTTTCTGATTAAACTCTCATAACGAAATTGAGTCATCATTACCTATGCCGACCACGCCACCGCGAATACATCAAGGCATGCGATACAAATTGTTACAACATAACAAATAATTCCATGTTAGATTAGATTATCCAAATCAAAACATAATGTCCAACAGCATGAGTTGCCTGGGTTTTCCTTGAAGTTCAAAAGTTCATCTCCTACCTCGCGACACCTTACAAGCAATTGACGTCGTATCAGATCTTCTGTACCATGGCAACGCATCTTCTCACGGCGATCCGCAGTTCGTGAGAGTTCAGCACGTCCAAACTTTTCAAAGAGTGTCTTTTCATGGGACGCGCTATTAATACATCTATATGATCATCAATAAAAAGAACAAAACAAAGCTAAGCCTTAATATTATTCATGCACAAAGCTTACCAAGCTCGGTTATATATGTAATATAAAAAAAAACAAATCAATTAAGCCCAATTATCATCAAAAGAAAACCTCTATGTCGGCATGCATAATTCAAATTACTACATCTTCAAAAAAATCAAGAAAGAGTTCGCTCTTGTGTTCCATTAACCGACTGACTGCATGATGCGGCACAAAAAACACACAAAACACAATGTCAACGGTCCGGTTACCCACGGCTCCCCGCTGACGTTACACCTGTGGCTCGTCCACACTTCTGGGTACAAACTGCTGGCGACGCTGAGTCCCGTCACATCAGGAATCTTCTCAGTCGTCCCACTCCTTTTCCTTGGAGGCGCCGAAATGACACAGGTCCTTTCTTCGGCGGGCGTCATGCACATCGCCCCTTTGCTAGGAAAGTTCCTCCCCGTCCTCTGAGGTAAGGTGGCCTCAAAGACGTTTCAGAGATTTGCTCGCAACTGACCAATGGTCAACCAGTGCTTACACAGCATCATCTGGCTACCACCTCAACCCATAACTTCAATTACTGCGACAAATCTCAAAGTACCCAGCTATAACTCCTGGTTCAGCATCACATGCTAACCCCGTTGGCTCTTCTACCGCCAACAACCTAATCTGCATCAGACTACTCGTCTTTTCATGCAATTAGCATAATCAGTTACTCACTGATATACTGACATGTTAGCCTGCCCACCGCTAACACTATCAACTCATCAAGACTACAAGTCTTAAAAAAAACAGATCATCAGCTACTCGCTGGCTTCAAAACAAGTTACTTTTCCACAACAACATACAAAACAAAACAAAAACAAAAAGCCCGCAAAAATGCAAATCAACCAAATCATAAAACATCAAGAACGAAAATCTACGACAACAACGACACAACAAAAATCCAAATTCAAATAAAAAAATCAAATCCAAGACGACACATAACACAATAAGCAGGTGGGACAGCTTTCCGTCTGGGTCATAACTCATCAACAAGCCACTATCTGACAGTCCATGTGTGCGCACGAGCGATGTGGGGGGAGGGGAATAAAAGGGCAAAAACAAAACACAACTAAACCAGTAGGGCTGGGACCCAAACACTCTATGGCATCCCCACAGCCAAACTGCTACATGAAGGCGCCGAAACATAAGCTCCTCTTCGGCAGGCGTCAACCGCACCCCTCGACTAGGCGAGAACCTCCGACCCTGAGGCACCACCGCCTCAATACATCAAAAGGGAAATGCTAACCAGTGCTATCCCCGCACAATACGGCAGCATCCCATTCTCCAAACTATCACTACACATAACCCACAAATCGCAACCCCGTTACACAACACAGTGTGAAAAACCGAGGCAAGACTATCCGTCAACGCGAACACATCACGTGACCAATCAGACACAACAAACTTTCCCTGGTGGCTTTGCAAGCTCTAAAAAAAACAATACCAGACCACAGTGACACCAATTTAACAAGCTTAACCCAAAACACTCTGCTCCACAGAACAGATACGAAACAAAAACATCAACTACAACAATCATATCCCTAATTTCTCCAGATAATTTGGTGAAAAACTATGTGACAATAGTCTTATAAACCAGAGAATCAAACCACGACACACAAAGAGCACGTAGCCTGCATAACGTAATCGCCTACCAGATGGTTGTCACATGCTAATACAGATGCACAAACAAAAAGAAAAGTCTAATGACTAACAGAGGGAAACAAGTGTCCCGACAGGGGGTGGAGGGGGGGTCTACAAGTGTCCTCATCCGCGCCAGTCAGCCTGCGCGCCCCGCGACGCTACAAGAGGCTGGCTGTGTCCTCGCGCGTGCAGCATACGCGAAAATAGTAAGGGGGTGGGGGGCTGCACACAGACGCAGCGCACATAGCCTGGACGTCCATACAAGGGACATTTCAAAATATTATCCATAACAACGACCTCGAATAAAGCCCTGGACAAAAACAACGCTCCACACAAAACACCACAAACAATAATCAAATCGAAAAAATAAAAAAACAACTCCCAGCTCTCTGTACAACAACAACAATAAGCTACGGTATATCCGTCCCTACTAATATTTTCCAATTTCCCTAATCATTCCTACTTCTAACTGCATCTGGTTGGCCATTTTTCCAGCTACTAAGCGCCTCCCCTTCGTATCAATAAGCCACCTACCTTTGCTGTCTTCTGACGGTGTCTTTGGTTTTCTCGTCTATCGTCTTCTGCGTAGGGCTCTCGCTGTGGACTTCAGGTGTTGTAGAATTCTTGCGTCTGCTATGAGGGTCCTCTTCTTACGCTGACCTCAAAGTACTTCTCGCGTTGTGTTGCTGGTGTTTAACCACCGTCCGAGTCACGTGCACCAAAATTACACGTGTAACAATTCTCTTCCACCAGTCACAGTCCGGGTCGCGGCGTCAAAATTACAGGTGTAACACTTCTACCTGAACTAAACGACCCTTTAGTTTAAACTGCGTGAACAATGCTATTTTTACACGCCAGGTTTCAATTTCGTTACAGTCTCCACCCAGTCCTATGCAGACGACACCCAATTATACAGTTCTTGTCTCCCAGCCGATGTGCATGCCAGCATCATGACCATGCAAACTTGCATATCCGGTGTCAAAGCATGGATGGTCCACAACAGACTAAAGTTGAACGACGAAAAAACAGAGGCTCTTCTCTTCAGTAAAAGAAATGCTGGAGTGACTGAATATCCCACAGCAGTTCGGATTGGTGATGTCGACATCCCTTTCGCCGACTCTGCAAGAAACCTCGGTGTTATTATTACCTCTAACATGACACTTGACAAACACATTTCCAACATCTGCAGATCCGCTTATTCTGAACTCAGAAAAATCAGCAGCTTCCGTCACCTTCTGTCTGACCCGGCTGCTAACACATTTGTATGTGCCTACGTTCTGTCTAAACTCGACTACTGCAATTCCTTGCTAGCCGGCTGTCCTCTGTATCTGCTACAGAAGTTACAGAAACTTCAAAACTCGGCCGCTCGCCTTGTCCTGAAAGCGCGCAAAACAGACCATGCCACACCACTACTTCGCACTCTGCACTGGCTCCCCATTCAGGCTCGCATCGACTACAAGTTGTCTACTCTCTGTTTCAATTTTTTCAACGGTGCATGCCCCATCTACTTTTCAGAACTTCTTACAATCTACACTCCAGTGAGACAGCTCCGCTCCTCTTCCGACGATCGCATTCTCTCAGTCGCCCGCATCAGGACAAAAACATATGGACAGCGCATGTTCACCTTCTCGGCATCCACCCAATGGAACTCACTTCCCCACAACATTCGCCACTCCCCATCACTGCAGACTTTCAAACGTAACTTAAAAACTTTTCTTTTCCAAAAGTACCTTGACTGACGTCGTGACTGCCTGTCTGCATTAACCTACAACTTCTTCTATTATGATACTTTTCCACCCATCTTGACTGAAGGACGATCTATATCCCAACCTGTGTTTCGTTCATCTCTCCCTCTGTGTGTGTGTGTGTGTTTCGTTATTTTCACTATGTGCCTCCTCCGCGCGAAGTGTGCATGTAATGTGTTCTCGCGCGTTACAAATTCCACATTTATTTATTTATTTATTTATTTATTATATCCATATGTAAGTATGGTTATGTATAGTTATGTATCAATGTTTAGTGCTTGCTATGTGAATG
>SMGT01006915.1:104601-146796 GCA_004794575.1 Lanistes nyassanus | reverse complement strand
ATACGACCTTTGGATTTGTTTCTGCAGCTATTTAAAATTTAAAGTCTTCTAAATTTGCATTCCAAAATGGAAAAAAAAATCTTAAAAATTGAAAATTGTATGGATTTCAAAATCCAAACGTACAAATGCTCTAATTATAAGCATGAATTAAAAACAGAAAACAGTTTTATGCTAGGTATAATAGTTTCTTAGTTAATGAAGTTTAAAATTTACTGTTTGGCGGCCATTTTGAATGGTTGTCATGGCAACCGACTGCTGAAACTTTAATAAAGAATCATTTTTGCCAATATCTTATCATAATCATTTAAGATATTTATAAAATCAGGTTGTAGAAAGAATAAATAACTTTTTGGTTCGAGCTGCCGTGTCCCCCCTTAAGCTAAAAGCAATCTACAAACAATTATCTATTTTTGTGCTTGTCTTCAAATGCTAATATTGTCTTACAAACGGTGAGGAGTAAAATGTTGTACATATACTTTACCTGGAGTCTTTGACCTATATCCCAGGAATCACCCAATGAAACAGAAAAAAGAGGTATCATTATGGATAGTTATAATAATCATATTATCTTCTCACTGTCTTCAGCTACTGTCTACATTGCTTAGTTCTAAAATTTCTCAACAGAAACTAGTAAAGAAAAACTGTTTGAGTTAAGCCAAATGTTGGGCAACAAATTATAGAAAATAACATCTCGATCTCATTTTTTTTCTCCCCAACTTGCATGCGTGTTTTAAAATCCACTGCCTGGGTACCATTTTTTAAATTATTAAAAATGCCCACTTAAACACAATATAAAACCACAATAGCCTGAATGTGAGAAGCTTTCTTCTCTGGTTAATAATCTTGTGTTAATAAAAACCTATACAATACCAACTGAAATCACATAGGGGTAATTTTCATACTGGTCTTCGACATATTTCTACCCCCGTAAATTTTTCTAGTTTCGGAAAACGTCTTAAGTTTTTGGCCCTACCGTCTTTACATAAAAATGTATTACTATCATAACGTGGTAATAATGAAAGTTGCCCAACTTAAGTCCCATTACCCATAACGTAAATCGAGTGACTTCAGCTACTCACTGACCGTGCGAATCAAATACGTACGACTAAATTATAAGTAAACTTACACACGTCTGCGGTTCGACTTTGTATTGTAAGATAAACGTCTCCGAAGTGTTAACCGTTGTGCCATCTGTGAACAAAAAAAGTAAACCAGAAAATTACTCAGTTAACCTTTTGTATAACAAGGCATTATGACTGCGAGAGGGCCGATAAAACAAGCATTGGTGCAACATAAACTGATAAAGTCCATGTAAACTTTTAGGAAATATGTAAGCGAAAATATACAATCTGTTCAGCTTAAAACATAACGATATGTACTTTTGCTTCAGCGAACCTTGCCGATTAATTTATATAACTTGATGAAACAGGATTTTAGAATGTCAACAGAATAACGCGATCCTACCTTGGTAATTTACCGGAAACGAAAAGAGCACAGGAAGTCCCTTGTTCTGCGCCTGCGCAAATCTATCTACCATGGCAAGTCTGCTACAGAATTTCGAACAACAATATTCCACTGTTACTGCCGATATAACTTTTCATATCGGGCGAATATCAAATTCAAGTGGTGGTGAGTATTGTTTTCAGTGCGAGAATGATAATACAAGGTACTTATTGTTCTGGAAGTAAATGAAAATTGTGGTCTCGATTTCAACAGTACTACAGTCAACACTGACTACGCTACACTACTACTAGTACTAGTAGACCAATACTAAAAAAATAATAGTCTGTAGTATTACTATTAGTATTACAGTGTCAGTATCACTAGCCAACAGCATACACTACCGAGTAAGTGGCTTAACGCCGTGTTAGCGACTAAGGCTATATCACGGCGGAACACGCGAGTCACGAGAGGGAAAACATCGGTAAAAGGAAAAGGAAGGGGAGGGAGAGAGGACGGAGAACGGGTCACAAAGATGCACTGCCGACTGATCAATCATCAATACTCAACTATCATAGTCTGGATATATAGTAGTTAGTTTCCTTTTTCATACGTTTGGAGATGTGTCGTCCTGATGAAGGGGTAATACATTTGGAGATATTAAAATTGTTGACGTATCCTAGAACCCATGGTCATAATTGAAGAACTAAAGGTGGTTTTGAATTTAAAAGCAGTTTTATCTTTCTTGCTTGCCTACCTCTCTTATGTTTAAGCTGAAAAACAAAACCATGTCAGGCAGGCAGAAAAGCTGTTCGACGAGGCATCAGAATTGGTAAGTTAGATACATGTACTTCTTACAAATGCTTCTTACTAAGTAAGTATCAATAACTTAAGTAGTGCAGAGATGGTAATTTACTCATTACCAGTACCTGCATTTTTTCCTGTTAAAGCTTTCCAAAACACTCAGTTGACAACACACTGTTCTAGCAGACGAAGCATGATCGGTACCTGTATATGTCTCAACAGACAAAAATCATTCCACCATTTCTCCCAATCCTCTGAATACAATACACCAGTCTTTATTTACCTCCCTGAAAAGTATTCCCCCCCCCCCCAACATACAAACGGTACACATAGTTTTTACACACTTTCTCATACATAGGTTTTCCTTCTCACTATCAGAAAATTTGGTTTTCTCTCGATCTCTCAAGCATGTTTGTGACAGTAGTGGTTTGTCCATCCAGAGTTTTCACTTACAGAGGGTGTCTCACCTTTAGTTATGTATTTTTGGTAATCAATAGTATGTTGGCTATATACTTATAATTTGTGTAATATAGAACCCTAAATGTGAGTAAATCGCTGTTGAAGATGCATTATATGCTCTTTTTCGAAGAGTGATAAGCTATGTGATAAAAAAACAATGCCTGCTGTGATGTAGAAATGGCAATGGAGGTAGAGAGGCATGTAGCGATTCGAGTGAGGAAGAAAATTGGCACAGGCGATCTGGAGTATTGCCAGTATTGCCTTCAGACTCTCCCATGTAATAAGGCTGATCACCTACAAAACACGGAGTGGCAAATTAAATGTCTTATGCTGTGAGTGCATGCAGTGTCTGTATCAGTTAGTGTATGGCGTGGAGTATGATGACACAACCTAGCAAGTTTGGAGTGCGCAAACATTTAGGCTTTATTATAACTGATACTGTTCTTCATGCAAGTTTCATTTTAATTAAGTGATTTTAGGGTGGGACACAGATTTGCCTGGTGTTTTGTGGGTTGTACAAAATCTGCCCTGGTTGTCTTCATAAAATTTATCATAGTCTCCTATGCTTACTGTCTGCTGGTGGAAAAGAATGTATGCTAATGCTAGATTTATATCCACAATCGAAAAGATCATGCACATAACCCATGGCTACTGTAGATAGAAGCACTGCATGACTTTCTATTTATGTCATGAACCTGGGAAACCCCTGAAAAATGAAACTGAGACTCTTGCATGGTGTTTTTAGCAAGGCAGATGTTTCGCAATTTGGGTTGTCTACGTTGTGTTTTTGAGCTGTAAATCTGCTTTAGTCGATGGAGACAACTACTGTATTGAAATTGTCCTAACTAACAGGATCATAATAATAATAATACAGACTAATAGATGTCAGCTTTGCATAGGTGAGAAATCTTTTAAAGGCTACTCTTTAAGGCATCCCTTAGTTAAAGAAACAGTGGTAATCAGAGCCCTGCGTTCCCTAGCACATTCCTGCCTTTGGAATGTAATGTGTGACAATGGCCAGCAAAAGGTCAACATAAGTATTCCAAACCAAAATTCTGCCTTTTGTGGTTTTACAAATCTAGATCAGTAGATGATCTCGTATTCTTATAGTTGCCCTTTAAATTTTATTTTTAGTTCTTTTTTTCTACAGCCAGTCAAGTGCAAGGATCAGTGAAGAATGTGCTGGTTTCCACAGCATGTTGTGTTTTCTTTTCTTAGGACAGGGAACGTTCGCCATTCTGCATCAAGTTTATTCTTAACATTTTAACCCAAAGGGCAAGGGAAACACATGCTTTTTTCATGTAAGAAAGACTAAGCACCCTTGTCGGGCACACTTATTGTGGAATGCAGGGCTGAACCTGCCAAAGTTGGTCCATGAAAACATCTGTTTGAGATCGGGCTTGATAGCATAGTTCTACTTCTGCTTCAACAGCACAGTAGGGTTGTACGTTGTTTTGTCCATCTAGACAAACACACCTGTGGTGCTTTTGTCTGCTTGGACAGTGCATGCTAGGAGCTTTGTTTGCAGAATGCCTTCCCTGGAATACTTTGTCCATTTAACTGAAATGAATCTAGAGAATACGCCTTTCTTGTGTTTTTATAGACATGTGGAGATGGAGCAGTAAACAGATAAATGAACACTCCAACTTCAGTGTTTTAACTTTGGAGAATTTTTGTTTTCTTTTGAGCAAACGAGAAGAATCAGCTCAGCCAGTTTCTAGCTGTAGCAGATGATTAGATTATGACAGACTGAAATTATTATAAGTAGCTACATGATGTATTAAAGTTATGAATCCACAGCACATTTTTTGTGTGGGAAAAACCTCATTTTGTTTAATGCTGGGCACAGCCTGATTGTAGATGACTACATTGGTTTGTGTAAGAGTTAAGAGGGGGGTGAGTTATTGTAGATGTACTATCTACAGCTGGAGCAGATGGAACTGGAGATAAAGGAACAAGACCAAAAGGAAAGGCAGAAATACCAGACTCGCATCCGCAGCTACAAAGCTGAACTTAATAAGCAACAGATGGACATGGTAAATGTTTATCATGTTTTATTACAAAATAAGTATTTGGATATTGTTAACATTTTGTGGTTAAGACTTTTATGACTTTAAAAAATCATATGGGAGTTGTGTAGATCATGTGACCAGTTAAGTACAATTAAAATTGTATTAGTATAAACAAAAGAAATTGTAATGAAAGAAAACAGTTTTTTAGATTACAGGTTTACAATGTATTGTGAGAAGAGTGGGAAGATGATTAAATCTGAAAATTTGGAATAACTCTTGATCTATTATGCATAATTTTGGCAATGGAAGAAAGAGGCTTCTGATAAGAAACTCACTAAATATAACGAGTTCTTTCATAAACTAGTTGTTTATTATAATAAGCTTTATGAATAGATTACAGTTAATGACCCTAGGGGACACTTACTGTTGCAACACAGTCATCAACGTCATCCTGAAAAATTGAATTTGGAAACTTGATGGTAGGTTATTTTTCATCTACTGTATTTATAGTTTTTGACAAGACTGGTTTGGGACATTTTTTCTTCTTCAGAAACGTGCACGTTTGGGCATTGATGCAAACCGAGATGAGCTTCTGGGTGATGATACCCATGATTCACAGGATCAGGTGGGAATTGCTTAAGTCTTCAGTTCCTTCAATAAATGCATAACATTAACCCCCTTAGCCCTAGAGCACTGCCAGCTGGTTTTGCTAGAAATCTTATGTCAAGGGAAATCACTCTGCCATTTGGTCACACTGTAAGTTTATAAAATCATTTAAGCATAGGAAAAAAACATATTTTGCTTTTATGTTGGTTTTGTTATGTGTGAAAATTATGCATTACTTTGGGAAACACACTCGGACAATAATGGATAGATCCGGAGGTCAGAGAATTTCCAATTGCAGATTTTTGTTCAGTTCACACAGATATATATATGAACTAGAATGCAGACGCAGCCAACAAAAATGCTGAAAATTCATCTGGAGCACTCAGTGTTCCTGGCTGATGTCCAGGTGAAATGGCAAAACAGTGTCCTTTTCTGAAATGTGCTTTGCACAAGAGAATCTTACCAAGTCTCTACTCGCTATCCATTTTCTGTGCCCCACATGTCTCCCAGTATTCTTCTGCATCACAATAACTCACAGATCTAAGATTTGGCAAAGTAACACCAGAAGCTGCTAGGGGCCGACCCCTGCTTTTTTACAAAATGACCATCAGATTTCAGGCTAGAGGGTCATTTTTTACCCTTGGTTTTAAAAACTTCCAGAAACACTGCAAAAGGAATGTGTTAAACTGTAGAGGAACCAGATGGAATCCCCAGTCCCGCTTAAATCACATTTATAACAACAACAATGGTTGTGCCCAGTCAGACCACATTTTGCAGCTAGTAACGGACACTTTAGGATTTCAGACCAGCTGCCGGTAGTGGGTGGTCTGGGGCTAAGGCCCCGAAACATGTAGATTGTCTTTGTCTATGTCATGTCTTAGCTTGGTCCAGTTCCCTTGTTTTAAATTTAAGAAAGGTTTTTCCTCCAAGCGGCAGTCACCTGTTTTTCTTGGAAGTGTTTTTTTCTAATCGAAAAGTGTTTTAGTTATTAGACTTTGGAAGATGATTTTAGGTACTTTATTATGTTTGTATCAGAGCATGTAAGTTTTGATCTCTTTTTGTAAATTCAGTAAAGTTACATTTGAAATAAAACTGTATTTTTTCATTTCTGTCATCTTGTGTACTGCTGCTTATATGCTTCTTCCATGAAAATTAAAAGGAAATAAAAATGATTGATGCTTGATTTATGCAGCAAAAGTAAAGAAATATTCAGAGTATTCAATTTCTTACTGCAGCGTGCCAGACTGCTTGACAACACTGAAAGATTAGACAGGTCTACACGCAAGCTGGAACAGGGATACCGTATAGCTGTGGAGACTGGTACGTTTCATGGAAAAGATAAGTGAATTCCAGCACAAGAGTACTAATACTTATTATTGTCTAAAGCATTGTAATCCTTTTAGTCAGCATGAGTAGATGGAGTGGGAGAGAGGGAGAAGTTAGTTCGCTGAAAAAGTTGTAGTTTCATCCAGCCCTGTAAACACTTAAGTTCCCGCAGGCAGAGAAAGGACTCACTAACCACAGTAACTGTGACAAGCATGTGTTGCTGCCATGCTGTGACCACTGCCTTTCCTTACAGTCAAAGCATAGGTGCATGTAAGGAGCCACTTTCATGCTGCACATTTTTTTCTCATGGCTTTACCAGCATTTGTACATATAAATCGGAAATACCTATGCTTATATGTAACTGGTGGGACTCGTAAGAGTTCTCAAGAATTTTACACATATATCGTGCCACTTCATACAGTTTGCACAAAATCCAGGATTCAAGTTTTGTTTACATATGAATATCTACCGTAATTGAACAAGCATGGTGGCTTAGCAGATAACAGTCCCTAAAGTCTGATCTTAATCTGACAATTCTTTGAGAGACAAGTTTTGGTGGTCTCAGTTCTCCGTTACATAACACATATGCCACCTGCCATTAGCATGCAAGTTTATGTTCAGAAGTTGCCAGCAGAGTGCTGAATTTCAGTTCCAGAAACAAAATTCTGCCCTTTGTGTGTTTTTTAAACCTAAGCAATCTCATCCTGTCATGGTTACCTTCCAGGATTCAATTTTTGCTGAAGGATCTAGAAAGCCCTCTTGTGACAGTTGAGTTCAAAGATTGATGGAGAACATATAGGTTTCCACAAAACCTGCAATTTTTATTAGAGCAGGGAAGTTCACCCACTCTGCTTCCAGTTTAGTATAACCGTTGAGCACGAAGTAGATGGATAATACATGCCATTGCATTGTAAGAAAGCCTCGGCACCGTTGGCAGATGGACGTTATAGAACGCAGGGCTTAGGCTGTCAAGGTTTGTCCTTTGAAAGATTGTCCAGTTAAGATCAGCCTTACCACAAGCAGGTAGGTAGATCTGGGTCACTGTCATCTTCGCTGCAGATTCAGTTGCTGACATATCCCACTTCTTGTTCCGCATGCTGTCACAACTTGGTGTTTTACAGCTCCTTCTATGTACTCACCTTCTGTGTGCTTGTCCTCGTGTTCTTCTGTAAGATTCAGGCAATCCCAACTTCTGTGCCCCACCTCAATCCACCAGTTGCTCCCCAGATATCACTCAGCCTATCCCTTGACACTGTCACTCATGCTGGTAGGGGCCTCCTACCACATACACTCGGAACTGCAGGGTCTTTTTAAATCGATTTCAGCACAGAATGGATTAGGCCTTATTTGGTTGTTAGTCTTGCTCTGTTTGATGCAAGGAAATGATGTCTCATAGACCTTTGTGGAATGGGATGAGGACATAACATTTATTTTGCTCCAGGCTGTCATTTCTACTGTTTGTAACAAAATGTTTAATAACCATACATTGCTGCTGCTGTTTTTCTTAAATTTCAGAGCAGGTTGGAAGCCAGATTATGGAGGATCTGCATAATCAGAGACAGACAATTCAGAGATCGCGAGGCAGGGTGAGAGTTATTTGTATTCAGTGATTGACTTCGCTTGGGAGAGCTAGGTGCTGGGTCTGCATGGGATATTGCAAATTTTGTAGTGCAGAATCATACATTGAAAAATTTGGGGACAATTGTTTGAAAGATATTTGTAATGAGTGGATGAGAAACAAAATTGGTGGATGAAAAGCTGACCTAGTCATAAGGTCTGTTAATGACTATAGACTGCATCAAATCTAAACTATTCCTTATCTCATGTAGATTAGAGCTCCTTTGCAAGAAGAGGAAGTTACAGTCACAAGCTCAGTCACTTATTATTTTGGAGTCAAGCCAGAATCATAGGGAATCGTAAATACTGACGTAGCTCCATTTTTTTAGTGATTTTTTTCAAAATCACTATGAATATGATTTGACCTAGTCAAATACAAATAGACAATATAAATGTGATCTAGTCATGAGGTCGGTTAATGTCTGTAGACCGCATCAAATCTAAACTTTTCCTTATCATGTAGATTAGACCTCCTTTGCAAGAAGAGGAAGTTACGGTCTCAAGCTCAGTCACTTATTATTTTGGGGCCTAGCCAGAATCATAGGGAAACGTTAATACTGATGTAGCCCTTTTTTAAAAGTGATTTTGTTGTTTTCTGTACGTTTTTATGTTTATCTTCGAAACTGTTGATTTTGTTTAACAGTCTTCTGTTCTTTATATTTTATGTTCTTTTCTTATGAATTTTTTTTTAAACTGCAAGCTTTTTTTTTGGCACCTGAAAACCATACCTACATAAAGGGATGGGAAATAAAGATGATTTTTTTTAAATTGTAGATATGTGACTATAAAGATCAGTGGAATTTTTTTAAATCAAAGAGTCAAAATGACCCTCTGCAAATCTTGACATCATTCTTGAATTTTATTTGTTAATTACCCCCACTTCTGCATTACCAGGAACTCTGTAAATCCATATATCGGTGATTCTTTTTTCTGAACTATAATACATTTTTGCTTTTAACAGATAATCTACCTGAATATTTCTGCTTCTTTGTGACTTGATTCTATGCTGTTCAGTTTTCCTTACTCTTGTTTTCAGCAGATAAGCTAAATGTACCACCTATGGTGTGCTGTATATCTGTGGTGGTCAGATTGTACTGCCTCTTTTTTCAGCTGCATGACATGGACACCACCCTTGGAAAAAGTTCACGCGTGTTGTCGGGAATGATGAAAAGGTTTGAATCATACAGTTTTGTAGTGAACGTATCAATACCAGGAGGTGTTATTGAAGCAAAAGTGTGTCATTAACGTAGCTTTAATTATAACTGCAGTCGTTTGAAAGTTGGTCTTAGAAAAGATTTTTCTTCATCTTATCTCAGTCCGTTGACCTAGAAGATCATGTGGGACATGCAGGATGCAGGTTCTGACAATCTCTGCCGTCATGGTCTGTGTTCTGCTATCCTTACCAGAGTTGGGATTCCATGCTGTCCGGTCCTTGATGTTGTCATGCCTTGCAAGATGGTCTTAGCAAATGTATTGTGATGTGTTGTGTGGCCGAACCATGCCAGCTTCCTTTTCTTGACTGACAAGGGGAGGTTCCTGGGGATCAGCCAGTCTGTCTGCTGTGTTGTAGACATAGATGTTTGTTTTATGTTTTGTCCAGGAAATTCACCTTTCAGAAACATTTGGTCTCAAAGGCTTTGATCTTTTCTAACTCGGCTGTCAGCGTCCAGCTTTCACAGCTATACAGCAAGATGGAGACTGTTAAAACTTTGGCGAGCTGGACCCCAGTGGAAAAGCTGATGCTGCTTTTCCTCCATAATTTGCTGAGATTTGGAGGTGCTGCTCTGGCAAATGTGAGTCTGATCTTGACTTTTGTAGTCGATCTTCCATCTCTGGTCAGCGCAGGACCAAGATATTTGAACATTTCCACTACACTACTACCTCTGGTGGTGTCTGAGGGAAAGTGCAGTCGTTTGGTCACTCAAGCGTTGACCATTCCAGCATGGTTATGTCTTGCACTGTATCTGTCATGTCCTTTTTGTTGGTGGTTAGGGGTGTTGTCTGGCACTGACAATCTCTCCAGGTGTCCTCCAGTATTCTTCTCTGAGTTTTCCTTATTGTAGGCTGATTTGCCTGCCAAGCATCATCTACCTGGGTTGTTTTGTTAAACTGTTCTTTCTCGTTGTTCCTTGGTGGACAGTAAATCATATTACACAACAGGTGGAGACAAAATCACCTTGCATTAGTTCTCAATTAGCAAAGGATGATTTTTCCCATTTAGCACTGTGTAGGATAGTAAACGCATCCTTGGTTTATTTCAAATTCGTTTTAAAATAAAGCTTCCTTTGCACTTTGAAACATATTTTCAATTACAGAAGCATTCTTTCTTTGTATGAATAAAGAGTAACTGTTGTTTTAAGAAAAAGGTCACATCAACATGAGATGTGTGTGGTGCATTTACTTGTGTATATATATATATGTGTGTGTGACCATACAGGTATACATATGGTTTGTTTCAGGATAATCCAAAACCGCATCATGTTGTTGGGCATTGGAGTCATAATTATCATAACAATCTGTGTTGCTGTATATTTCATGGTGCGCCGTAGCTGACCATGCACACTTGTTTTCCTTGTTATTTGATGTATGTGTGATTGAAGGGGATGAAAGCTAGGAATAGGTTACTGAAAGCCGAGCTCTATACAGAAAGGAAAACATTGTCTTGTGTGAAAAGTCTCCAGAGAAATGTAACAGGAACACCTTAATTAGAAATTGTTCCAAGTTAGCAGAATACTGACAATCAAAGTGGATTGTTATGCCATTGTCGAGAAAAGGAACATCCTAGACTCTGGGGGAATTGTCTAAGTTTGAAAAGGACATATATCAGTTTAACTCTTTGCACTCACGCAGTAGATCTGTTTATGACGTTGACCTTGCACAGATATTGGCATATTTTTAAAAATTGCTAATAAACTAAAACACTTTCAGGAATGTACTTCGTTTGGAAAGATCAATTTTTGGACTTTAAAATTCTTAAAGAATTGTTATTGGAAAGGTTTGAATTTTATTTACCGCTTGGTGTTGTGGTTACTGTATGCACAAAATAAAAAATGTCTAATATTTGTAATAAATTCCGCGTCACTGCTTGCCCACTTTCGATGTCTCTGAGCTGTATATTATTATCACTTTCTAACCTTGAATAAAATCCAAGATTTAGTAAATCCTCTGAAATTTAGGCCTAAATTATATTTAAAGTATGTTTTTCTACCAAACTTGATTTGATTTGAAATGTTCTCTTCCATCCTGCACCCATTTGTTGTGAGTTATTTAACTGTCTTAGTAAATAGGTACTCAGCAAAAACTATCGGCAAGCCGAATCTAAATTTTAAAAAATCATTGAAACAGTACAGGGGATAAATCCAATGATGAGCTTTGCAATGACACCGGGTTTAGTTCCCTTACACTGTTAATTGCATGTCTGCAGGAATTTTTTTTTGTAAAGCTTCGCGACGTTTCGGCACATTGATAACAGTACATCAGACCGTCGAAGCGTTAGTTTCAACGTGAGTGCAGAGTGTTAAAAGGAATTCTCATTAATGTGTTTACAGTAACAAGAAACATTCCTGTTATGTGCAATATTTTCTTTTGTAAATGACTGTAATTATGTACTAGCTTCATTTGTTTTTTATTGTTTTGTTTACGATGGCAATGATTGATGTTAGATGGCTCCAGTGATATGACCGTAATCCATCTTGAATGTTTTGGTGAATGTTCTTGCTGCACTATGTCTTCAGCAAGTCGTACCTACGTTTGGACAGTCTTGTTACATTTATGTAGGGATCCTGCACTACATCTCACTCTCCCAGCTTTTTCTTGTTCTTAATTAACTGTAATTTGCATCAGGATGGTGATTGAAAATGTACGCCAATTGTTAACCTGAAAGTTTTCCAGTTCCAGTGGCAGCAAGGTATGATCATCAGCACAAGAATAATTTTCGCAACTCTGGGGGTTAAAAAAATAATTAGAAACTGAGGGACTTATTGACATAGGAGAAGTAAAAGAGACTCGGGGGTGGGGGATTTAGTCATTCAGACACTTGAAAAGTTTTGACTAAGAGTAAGACGTAGGCCATGCTTCATGCATAGGAGCTAGAGTGGGATTATATGTGGACCAGCGCTTTGGATCTGATTGCTGTACCTGTGCTTCCTAGTTAGTCTGCATGCACACTATGTTACAAAAATAATTTTTTAGATTTTAATTTTCCTTAAATGAAAGGTTGTATGGCATTTTTTACTACATTGTATTGTGCTGACGATCATGTACATTTAGACATTATCACTTAACGGTGTTTGTGTGTTCATACCTGGTCTGTGATAACTTGTTATAGTGTTCTCATAGCTTGTGTAATTGCAATTCTGGGACGTTTTGGCTGTTACTTGCATGTCAACTTTGTGATATTATTGATGATTGTGAATGTGTGAAGGACATCATGCATAAAAACTGTATGAATGAGAATGTACCCAAGCAAACTCTTATTTATCATTCATATTAATAAATTGCTTCAGATGTTCACGGTAGATTGACTACTAATCAGCGTCACTGCATAACAGAGTGGTGTGGAGAATTTAAAATGAGGCACTGTTCCTCCAGAATACTAAATTCCTGTTGTTGCCTCATGGTTGACATGGCAAAGTTCCCCCTACCCCACCATCTCCTTTCACTGAAGCCCCTTGCAGTGTAGCAAACCTCATGCGTGTAAATTGTAAACATCTGACCCTGTTTGTATATAGTCACTTCCTTGTTTCATTGCTGTGCATCCTTTCATCCTATCCCAAGTCATTGCTTTACACCTGCAAAAGGGCTGCATGTGGTTAAAACTAAGTTCTTGGTGCATACATTTGGTTTTTAATAAACATTGTGACCTGTACATCTGATCGTCTTGAGATTGTGTATCGAAGCATTTTCAGTGAAAATGGAGGTGCATGCTGTACAAAGTTACCATTTGTATAATTATAATCAAATACTTGCATAGCATGAAACAGAGTTATTCTGGACTCCATATATGGATATGCATATTTACCTGCATGCTCTGAGAGAGAGAGAGAAAAGGAGAGAGCAAAGATGTGATGTTTTTTTTTGTGTAGATCAGAATTTCAAAATAGCACTTTTGTTAGTCGTGCTCAGATTATTAATGCCAAAGTTCTGAGAAAGTGGATTTTCAATTCTTGTTTTTTGATGTATATTGTACCTTTTTATTGTGGATGGAATTAAGCCACCTCAGGCTCTGGATCTGTTAATGGTATCTTACAACGCTATTGGAGGTTAATATGAAACATAATGTGTATGTTTGATTTGCTGATTGCTTTAAATGGTGTAATAAAGCAAAATGGTGTGGAGAAGATGGACTTATCTGCATTGAACAGATGCACATTTTCCATAGGTGGTTCTTGCTTTTTAAAAAAAATCCTTGTTAAATATCTGCACTGTGAGTGGGTAGTGCAACAGAAAGCAAATGATGTCTGTGTTGGGGTTTCTTTCCATAGTCATCACTGGGCTCAAAGGGGGTGTTTTTAAATTCATATCAGGCAGTCCATGTGTACAGGAAGCAAACTGTGTGCTTCCATTGAAAAAATAAGCAAAACAACCCCCACCCCCCCCAAAAAAAAATCCCAGCTAAGACAAACTAGATTACATACATGCCAAATATCTTTTCTATGCATGAAAAATGGAGGGGTCATTTTTTCAGGAGTTAAGTTTTCATCCACACAAGAAATGGCTTTGCAAAAAAAGAAATAACTGTAATTGCTCTGTTTGTCTAGTGCAGCATGCCAACATGGAAGGTGAATGTATATATGTGCATAGATATAAAACTGTGTGCATGCTACCCAAGTTCTTTCTACACTGTTCCCCTTGGAAGGCACATCCAAGATGAACATTTATTAGAATAAAAGCCTCTTGTGTCTGATGAGAAACTGCA
This sequence comes from Lanistes nyassanus, assembly GCA_004794575.1. NCBI lineage: Eukaryota > Metazoa > Mollusca > Gastropoda > Architaenioglossa > Ampullariidae > Lanistes > Lanistes nyassanus. Next base: position 132,615 of record SMGT01006915.1, on the reverse strand, counting down.
ACTCGGAGAGGATATCTGACATAAAAAGATTTCTAATAAAAGCCTTTTGTATCTTATGACAAGTTCCCATGCACAGAGAAACAGAAAACATAAAAGGAAAAAAATGCTAAGCAAAATTTGAAGTTTCAGTTACATTAAAGCTATATAGCCATGGTCCTACCATGTTTTCACTCTTACCGCATGTATTCTCTAATATTTCAACAAAAAAGATGAAAGTTGTATTTTATTCTGGACATAGCAGATATCTATTTACACTTAGATGGGTATTTTCATAGATGGCATCTTGGGGACAGACCTTCAGCATATAAGTCACTGTACTGGAACAGATCCAGTGCCCAAACAGTCACTTCACTGAGACCAATTTTGCATTAATAATGTTGCAGGTCATACAATATGCAAGTGAACAGAGATGGAAATAACAGTTTGCAGAACATGACTCCCAGCATTAATCTTTTTGTCTTTCAATTTGGTTCTTCAATAATCGGATCTTCAACCTTGGGTTTGTTGGGGTTGTTCTTCAACAGCCAGTCAGCTAACCAAGTCTGAAAAAGTAAACAGTAGTTCTCAGCAGAATGGTTCTCTGCTTCTAAGATACAATGAATTATAGATCTTTTTTCCCCTGGAGGTAGTGCTCATTTCATTTTCAATAAACCTGCTTGCAGACAATGTAGTCTATTCAGGGATTTCAAGTAACACGGGACATTTATAGGTACCATTGTTTGGGATACAATACATAAAGCTGAAGCACAAGTAACAGGTGGGTCTGTGTTCTGTAACACTTTTTCCCCACTTTCAATTGTTAATACAATTATGCCTGTAATTTTTGGGTCAAGACTTACCACAGGGTCTAAAGGTTTTTGTTTGCATAGCTCAGTGAGGCCTTTGAGCAAGGTGGGATTCACAGTTTTAGAAAGATAGTCTTTGGCTGCAGCCCCTGTTGCTATTGGCTCAACAATGGCTGAAAGAATAAAATTTGAACAACTGCTATTACCTCCTATCAACAACAACAACAAAAAAAACAAACCAGTCTCCACTTTGGATCTTGCTACTATCATGTGAACATAAACACTTCCATCAATGGCATAATCCTCAAAAATACTTTGTAGATAGAGCATGACAGGGAATACTTACTATCTGGAAAAAAGAACCGAATTTCTCTCTGGGCACTTGCTAGTCCATCACTTCCATGCAAAGCATTGCGTTGGTCATCAGTTCCATAGACAGCTCTCAAGCTGCAGAAAACAAAGGCATTCAGCTAAGAATGCCTAATGAGTGGGTAAAAATGTTCATGCAGGCAATGTTAGTTGGGGCATATGCTGATGCACTTCATGTAATGATTAAGCAGCTGAAATGTAGAAGCAATTTATTTCAATTCAGCAACACTCTTGATGTCTATATGAGAAATTTATTCTGGATTTTCTCTTGACTGCACATATGACCCCACAATACTTTTTGAATCAAAAGGTTCCCTCTTCATTCTCCATCTTTATGCTGAAAGATCCTGATTTCTCACCTGTCAGGGTGTGTTTGGCGAGCCTTAATTGCATTGGTAGGCCCAATAAGTTCACGCCAGTATGTTATGGCTTGATGGCGTGCAAGGACAAGCGGTATGATGGGCCCACTGCTCATGTAAGCAATCAGACTTGGGAAGAAAAGCTTCCCATAATGCTCTGCGTAAAAGTCACTGGCCTGCTCAGGGGTTAGGTGCACCCGCCGCCTCTGTAACAAAGAGTTGGTACGTTCCTGTATACATCCCTTACTGGGCTTGAGCATTACCGCCAAAAGTAGCTGCTTGATGTGACTGATGTTAAGACTTCAACAAAACAATCATCTCTTGCAGGAACGTTACCACTAAAACGTTAGACATGGATACTGTGATTATTTCTTCCTGTTGTTACAGATCATTACTGAGTCACTCAGTATTGTTTGCAGCTGAACATTATAACATTGCTATAGTAATAGGGCAGCCGTGTATGGGAATTCCATCTTTTTTAAAATCTGAAACATCTGCGTTTAATGGCACACTAAAGCAATAATAATTAAGTGCATGTTCAAGAGCTGAACATTACCAATAATACTAGAAAGAAAGATGTTGTATTAGCAGGATGCACTTTTTCATGTTCAAGTTTAAAAAAAGAATCTCCCATGCACATGCATTGCATAGAATATACTTACAGTAGTTACAGACCTATTGCTATTTAAGCATTTATATAAATGTCACATCCTCTGGCCGATCAACTGAAGGTTGACAGTAGTGTTTTCCTCAATCTCATGATCTTATATGTAATTTTTTACATCCATTAAAGTCTTTGAACGCAACTCTTATTAGCAAAGCTTAAGATAGAAAGTGTAAAACATACATATATAAAATATATTAAAAATATATGTATCAGTATAACACACCTGTAAAATGGCAAATCCTGATCTCAGTATAATATCTTCAATTTCCTCCGCTTTGTGAACAGCGTCTGGCTTGATAATGGCTAAGGTTCTTTCCACATAGATGTGCGGAGGTGGCATACTAGCCGGTATTTCCGAATCGCCAGTCATTTTGAAACAGTTTTCCTGTGAACTTCGCACGTTTCTTCGCGTTAGGAAAACTTCGGCTTTCAATGGAGGCTGTTGCCAAGAGACGCTATTGACATCTCACTCAACTCTCGCAAGAAGGCTCCAGCGAGAGTGCTTTCAAAAGATGGCGGTGTTTGCTGAACATCTGTGGACATGACGGAGTTGCCAGATTAGACGACTTCACTATGCAGTTGATCATACTGTAATTTAGTTCAAAATTACAGATTCCAGACATGTCCTTGGTATGATTTTATTATGTTTTTCTCGATCTGCTTAGGGGGAGAGAGAGTTCATGCACTTTCTGAGATCTTTAAAATAGACGCGAAGCGTCTATAGAAACACTTGCTCGGTGAATCGGTCACTCACTGCATGACAAATCGCAATCAGGAGCTGCTTTGAATATACAGTTATCTTACCAGAATTTTCTTCTCGCACATACCGTGACGGAATTTCTCCCCTATTTTTGCCCACAAATCACTTCTTCCTTTCGCTGTTGACGTGTGTGTGTGGTGGTGGTGGTGGTGGTGGTGGTGGTGGAGGGGGGGGTTGTCAAAACATCTCACAGGGTGACTGGGGACACACTCCCAGCTAGAGCATGGCTAGAGGTCTAGTCAAGTCGGAATCCATAAATGACGATTATATCATTATAGCTTTTGAGCAACAATTGGGCATCCTGAACTCAACCCTAAAAGTGGAAAATGATAGACATAACATAACTCCAAAGATATAACTTTTGAAATTTCAGGAAAGGGGGTATCTAGGAAGCGAGGTTACTTAGAGAGAGTCCCAGATGCCTATCATGTAAACAGGTGCCACATAAAGAGAAAGTGTGTGTACTAGACACTAGATCTAAAAATCTTTTTGTTGTTGTTTTAGGTGTGTGTGTTGAGATCAGATTTATATATCATGACCAAGAGAATCTTACAAAAACAATTATTAATTTTTTGCAGTGATTTCTTAACTTATTCCTTTTTTCAGCTAAAAACAAGCAGGAAAAAGTCAAATAGTGAGTATTAACCCAGTTCTTGGTCAAGGATGAGGGTGTATGAAATATGTGGAAAACTATGAGTTGCATAGCTAACTTGTATGTGACATTTTGTTTTAAAATGGTGTCATTTCAAAAGCTTAGTGCTTCAAACATCCTGGCTTTTCTGCCACCAACACAAGTGGTTCTGCCTAAAACAAAAGTCTGTTGCTCAGAAAAATCACCAATGCAGTGCTTGATCAGATACACAGCGAGGTGTAGGAACTTTCTGTTTTTCAGCATTCAGTGATGTAAGCTCATTGACAAACTTTAGAAGCTGAGCAGAGAGCTGGTGTTGATGGATGTATCTGCTGTGATGAAGATAATCAATGTCAGTTTTACTTTGATTTTTTTCTCCCCAGAGAAAGATCAAGATAACTTGGATGATCTCCTTGGAGATCTTCTAGAACCAGGTAACTTACCTGTTGCATCAGCAGTCAAGCAGCTTCCTGTAGGGTAGTGGCTCTGGTACAAATTTACGTCTGTTTTGATTCGTCTCTTACAGCGAAGTAAAACAAGAAGAAAAGTTTTCATTGTGATTGTTTTTCTTGAAATTGCAAAAATCTTGAATCATTTTGTCAGAGAAGAGATCCTTTTTTTCCTATCATTGTCAAAAGGTATTCTTAGTTGTGGTTGAACATCATAGGATTCGTATTTTTCTTTGTCTGCTTTCAGATGAAACTCCAAAGAAGAAGCCAGTACAGGTGCAGTGCTTATAATAGTTTTTTTTCAGCTAAGAAATGTTTAAAGAAAAGTTAAACAGTGATGATTTGTAACATTTATCGATATATATGTATTCTACACATATCCATACTGTTGGGAAATTAGTTTTAATAATAGTATTTATAAAGCTCCAAATACTACAAAATAATTTAAATTGCACGAACTCGCCCACACATGCATACACTGCTCCACACACATGCTGACTTGCACCGACACTGGTACAAGTAAGCTACCCCCGAGTAGGCGGAGACAAGGCCAGATGAATTCTGTTATAGGAGAGAGAACAGAAGGGTTTCCAAAGACTTTTTAAAAGAAGAGAGTGTAGGCAGCTTGTGGATGGAGAGAGGAAGGCTGTTCCAGGTCAGTGGACCAGAGTCAGAAAAAGATAATGGAGTAAAGATGCTGGATTTGGTGTAAAGAACATCAAGATAAAGAGGGTTTGAAGAAGAGTGGAGACTGAGAGGGTGTGTAGACCAACATAGATGTTAGTGGGGGTACATGTGTTGGTAAAGTGGCATTTGAATATTGATGTGCACAAGAAATATATATTTACAGAATTAAGCAATTCAACAAGAAATTGTTTTATTGGTAGCATAATACAAAATAGTTAATGGAAAAGAATTTTTTTTATAATTCAGGGTAAAACTCAAGCAACTGTAAGAAATGGGTAAGTAACAAGCTTATTATTTTTCTTTAAAGTGGGCTACATGAATGTCCGTAAGGTTTGTGTGTAGTGGGAAGAGGAAGGTTTAAGATAATAAAGGTCCATGTGGACTGTTTTGTTTGAGCAGGAATACATCATATGATAAGATAGTCTTTCTGACTACTGTCTGAACAGCTAAGATCACCAGATGTTGAAGAAATGAGTTAGTTGTTGCATTTGTTCTTGTAGTTCAATGGATCGAGTTTATAAATATTGCAGAGATTACAGTCAGAAGTATTTACAAATACACTGATTTAAAAACAAATTCTTTATTCCGTTGAGAATTGACTTCATGGTGGCAGGAGTAGCAAAGCATTTTCCCCATGGCTTGGTGGCCACTTTCCTTACTGTGCTCTTGTGGCAGTGCAAAGGATGATGACTTCTATAGCAGTCTGGCTGCCATGGCAGAGAACAGTGAGGACTCAGACATGTCCGAAGCAGATGTTAATACAGTGGCTAAATCCCTTGCTGTGAGTGACTTTTCCAGGTTATTTCTGTGCACATTTGCTTGTGTGCACAGTCCCGTGCGCACATGCAGTTACATTCTTGTACATGTTTATTTTTGTGCAGTTGCATGCATGAACGTGGATGAAGAGACAGATGAAAGATATTCCTGGTATTCCAAACTATATGTCCTTAAGTCTGTGCTTAATTACAAGACTATACTCAACAACAAAACAATTAGTGCCAGAACCATTCTTTGAAAATAAGGCTGAATTCCACTTTTGAAGACCTTCCTAGATATATGATTTAGTTGCATTCTGTGCCAGTTTTGCTTGAATACAATAAAGAAGACTAGCAAACAAAACATACGACAGTAATGGCTCATGTAAATGCATTCTCCTCTGTGTCAGAAAGGATAGAATGCACCAAAAGTGAATTTATCTGCAAAGACTATTGCCAGTCTGATTGTGATGAAGACAAGGGCGAGAATGCTTGGTGAGAGAGAGAGAGAGAGAGAGTACACAAAGATACAATTTCAGCTTTCTATGACCAGCTTCAAAGGAACTCGGTTCTATAGTTACACCTGGCAAAATTGGCAGGTAACATGCAAGATATTTAATTTTCTTGGAAAGTCAGGTGCAACTGGGCTGGCAAGTTGTATTACACCAGATTTTAAAAAAATACACCAGCACACTGCCTTCTGTTCTGGGGTAGGAAGGCCCCGAGTGAAATTTTCAAACATTGTTTTGTAATTAAACATGACTGTCACATTTGCTGGCATTTGCAGGGCCTGGATGACATGGATGCAGATCTGTTTGGTGGCAACCTGAAGAAACGAGGCAGCTTGAAGAGCAGTGGCCATCCTGGAAGCAAGCAGAATACACCAAGACAGGGGGGCAGCACTCCCCGGTCACAAAGTACTCCACCTCATTCTGCTGCCCGAAAGGGTTCTCCTCAGAGAGTGGCCTCCCCTGTACAAGCCTTAAGTCCTCCAAACAGCGCCAGAGGTTTGGGTCTCAAGAAGAAACCAATCAAACCATCACCTACTGCTCAGTCGCCACCACCGCCACCACTTGTCCAGGCAGAACACAAGCCTGGAACTGCTCCAGGGAAAATGACAGGTTCAGTGGTAACATTTGAAATATAGGCACAGTCAATTAATAGAGTTTTGCCTTGTTTAAGAAACTCAGGTCGAAGGTTCTGTGGCTTCTTTGCCAGCCTCTTCACTGTTGTTCACCCATTATTAGACATGCTAATGAGGTTTTTACACTCTGGTTAAACACACTGTAATCAACACCTTACTGCAATAGAAACCATCATTATTGCAAATTTTCCTTGACTAGATGCATCAAAAGCACGTCCAGGAGAAATGCATTTCAACTCCATTGTCTTAGAAGACAAGTTGCATTAGGAGACAGATAAGCAATTTTTGGTCTTAATGCACAAATACCGCAAGTTTCATATTAGTGCAATGTTTTACTTTGGATGCTTTTCACTTTTTTTTTATAAAAAAAACAAACTTGTAGACATCAGAGGAGCTGGTGCAAACCTAAAACCTGGTCAGCCAAAAGAAGAACAACGACCCAGCACAACCCCTAAAGCAAAACAGAAGTATGACTTTGGAGGTAAGTGGCTTAAAGTGTTGTGGAGACTAGAGGTTGTCTTACCGAAGACTTTATATAATAATGTCTCTTGTCTAGCAGATGGACCATGTGGAATAGCTAAAGACCATTGAACATCAGTAGGTACAGTGTCATGTGATACATAAACTCTGTGTCATTCACGGATTAACGACGCTCAGACGATGTTATGCCAGTGGCTATTTGCCAGGTTCGCAACGCTCTGATGAGGGCTTTTCAGTGTTTTTTTAAAAGGGTTCAAAACAAGCCGGTACGATGGAAAGGGAAGTAACGCGTGTTTTCAGATCCAGGAACCATTTTCCTTTAGAGTTTCTTCTTAGACCACAAAAGAGACCATTAGAGGGGAAACAAAGCATTTTCCCGACCACGCCAACTGGCACAGTGTTAAGTCAATGGGCCTCCGCCATCTTGTGTGTTCAGTTCGGATATGCTTTTCAATTCAGCTTTTTCCTCAGAATTCACACCAGACGGTTTTCAGGTAGGATTATTTTTATTTTTCTTAAGTGTTACTTTTAAACAGTGTCGAAATTATGTTTTTATTGGTGTTAGTTTTTTTCCTACATTTTTTTAAAGATATATAGAGACTACAGGGGAAGCCATGGCACATGACATGGAGACTACGGGTGAAGTTATGGTCATTTTATGCCATTGGGAATGTGATAACACATGCTTACATTAGGCTGCAAGACAGTAGTGTCAACTTATCTGTGCGTGTGATGTGTAACAGCTGGATTTGCATTGCGAACTCCTGTTCCTGTAAACAGATGTCGTTTAAATGGTGAGCACAACAAGGCAGACAACTGAACTGCACACCATTTGGCATATTTATGTCAAACCATTACCTTCTATACTCCTGACTGCTGCATGCTGACCAAACTCAACTTTTATTTCATAAAAATTTTATCGTTACACAGAGTACACCTACGCTTTCTTGACTTCAGCCACATTTGGCACATATGAAAAAATGAAAAATGATAAACGCAGTCCAAAAAATGCATATTTTATTTGGTTTTCATAATAAAAATAGCTTTTAGGAGGGTCAAAAAAAATTCACCTTATGTACAAGACTTTTCATTTTTGGCAAAGGGGGCAGCCCCTGTACCCTGCTGGAGATGAGGAGGCCCCTGGACCTTGGCCAGTAAGCCAAAGTCACTTGCTGCAATTCAGAAGTCTGCAAGAATTTAACTTGGGAAACAGAATTTGTCCTTGTCTGTTAATTCGTGTTCAGAAACAGGTGTATTCTTTGTCTCAGCATAACTGCTGCGGTTGTGTGTTGCTTCTTGCAGAGTTTATAGAAGATAACACAGCCACATGTCTGACTACAGTTAAGTAAAAACTGAATAGTTTACAAAGGGATGACTCATTTTTGTTGTACATTGGATTGTTGGGGATGGAAAAAAGGGGGGGGGGGGATGATGGGAAAAATGATTGTCAGTATGGGGACTGGATGTGAAAGATATTTGACCATATATGTATTTTGATAAATACTGATGCTTTTATGGTTTCAGATTTTGATGAGGATGACCCACTAGCAGGCTTGTCGTTGGATGAAGACAGTGTATCAGAAGCAGTCAGAAGGCCTCGGGGGAACAACAGTGCTGGGAATAAAATGGCCATTGACCAGCAAGTACCACAAGAGGAGCAGAAATCTCCACAGCACACACCTCAGCCACGTAAGTTGCACGTGACTTTTTCACAAGGTTTTTTTTCTGTATATTTTGCTTACAACATTTAAGTTGAAGGATCTTCTAAAGCAGTAAACCAGAGCAAAACCTTTGGTAGGGGTAGGGTAGGATGATTGCAGCAAACGCTCCTAGTTAACAGCTGGGAATACTGTTGGTGCTTCCAGCTAGACCTTTCAGCGTAGCATCTGCCACACTTCTCATTTCTTTGATCTTCATCTGTTTTTATTTTAAATGTGCAGAATCACCTCGTAAGCCCAGTCTTTTGGAAAGACCTCCTACTCGCAGTGGAAGTGGGAATTCGAAGTCCACAGATGATCCTCAAGCAAAGACAGGTATTCTGTGTGGCTTCACCAATCATGTTGCTGAACAAAGAATTCATTTTGGAAGAAAACCTATCTTACAAAAGTCGCAGATGTTTGAGCAAAGGATTTGTGTTAAAATGCATCACCTATTTAAATTTACTGGAAAAATCCCTTCACTTTTGTCCCAGCTCCACCAGTCGCAAAGCACAAAGAAGAAATGGTGTTCAGTGATGATGATCAGTTTCTGGATGGCTTGGGGTTGGAAGGTGGTGATCGTAAGGAAGCATCCTTGCCATCCACTGCCAAGTCCAGACTGAGTCAGTCTGCAGATGACGAGAGCAGACCAGCCCGCTCCATGCTGGACAGCCTCCTGGGGCGTGGGGAAGGCTCAGTTGCCAGCCATCTTGAAACCAAAGAGAGGCCCAAGCAGTTTGTGCTAGACAAGAAGTATACACAGTCTAAGGAAGGTAATAATAATAATAATAATAATAAGATTGTTTATAAGGTGCCAAATCTTGTAACATAATTCAAAGCAAACACACTTGCCTGCATGCACACACACAATGCAGCATGCATGCATGGCCTGTAAGGTGGGTCAGTTCTTGATGCAAATCACTTGTGAGCAAGAATGTGGGTAAAAACAGATTTTCTAACACTCCCAAAAACACATTAATTTTTAAGACAGGATCAGGTCTGATATTTTTTTTTACATCCGTAGTATGATTGTGGGGTTTCATTTTTTATTGTGATTAGAATAATGGTTTTGACAGCTTAAATTCCCAGTAAAAGAATATTATGTCAATAGAAAAGCTTCTTGCTTGGGAATCTACTTTTATGTAAATCACTGATGAGAAAATTGACATACTGTGATAAAGGATAGCAGTGTGTGTGTTACCTTGTGCAAAGCTGCTGGACATCGTTCCAAGGGTAGTGGATGTTATGCATTGAATTTTACAGATAAAAAACAGGAGGAAGAAGACGATTTTCTTTTTGGTAATTATCAGCCGTCTGCTGCTTCTGGTTCTCGACCCAGCTCCCGACGTTCTGTCAGGTCTGCACATAGCACACAGGCTTCAGAGAGAGAGAGGAGAGGAAAGTGAGAATGTCCATGCATGAAGTCGTATGTGAATGAGTTCAAGTATGTAAAAGATGAGCAGGAAGTCTTCACACAGGCAGTACATAGCATGCGCCAGTTCAGTATACAAAAGCCTACCATGTAGGGTGGCAGGCCAGGAGCAATGTTGACATTCAAGTGTGAAAGAAAAAACTATAGCATTCACTGGGGTATCGATATGTCTGACACAAGGGATGACTTGATCAAGAAGAGGTCGATGCCAGGCGTGAGGTGAGTGAGAGACTGCAAACAACAGACAATGCAAGAACAGATCCATAAAAATTAGTGGGGCATGACAGCTTCTTGCTTGCCCGGCAAATAGGCATGCGTAGTGGTGTTCCTGCAAGGCTGGGTATGTTTGTGCACCAAGAGCAGACGTGGATGCTCACATAAAGTATTTTTACTTACTTTGGTTTGGTGTTGAGGGGTGGGCAGCCAAAATACCTGATCAAAAAATCTGAGCCTGGAGGGGATTTTTTTGGCAGATATTAACTTGCAAATCTTTTAAGGAAATGTGGATGTGTGGATATGAATAAATGCACGCAGGAAGTCAGTATAAATCTTTCTTTTGTTTTACATTTCGGTAAGGAAACCTCGGGTCAGTTGCTTTGGTTCTTTACCTCTAACTCCACCTTGCCGCCTCCCATAAATATCAGATTGGTGTTGTGTACAGATTCCAGGATGATGACGACATCTTTGGCAAAGACCCACCAGCCAGTACTCAACGGCAGGTCAGTGGGAGTCAAGTTCCAGACGACATGGGATGGTTAGAGGAGATAACCAGGGAAGAAAAAGCAGCACAGCCTTCTAAAGCTGCTCAGAGTGCTGTGCCTGTGTCGGGAGTCTCGAGCTCCGTACCCATGTCATCAGCTGCAAAACCTTCACAAGCTCAGTCCTTGCCAGACAAAGCTGTTCCAGCAGCTACAAAACCTCTTATTGGACTCCTGAAGGCCGAAGAACCAGTGTCTCCAGCTACTACCATGGCAAATGACGGTCAGCCGAAACAGAGCCATGAGGCAGTGTCCGCTGAACAGTCAGCCGACAAAGGGTCAAAGAAACCCAGTCCCAAGGACTGGCTGGGACTGGGTAGTTCAGATTCAGACGAAGAGTATTTCAAGCCCAAACGAACGCCTTTGCGATCACCAGGCGTTGTTCAGACCCAGCCTAACGCTCCATCTCCCATGGTGAGCAGTCCGCAAAAGTTACAGCGTCTCGCGGAGATTTCGCAGAATGTCAGAGATGATGACGATGAAGAAGACTCCTTACTGGAACGAGTTCGGGCCAGACGCCAGCAAGCCATGGCGAATCAGGTTGCAGGCACCCCTAACATTTCTTTGCTTGGTGCAGCAGACCCTCGAACATTGATGTGAGTAACGGTGCACTGTATTTGTTACTCAGGTCTGATACAACAGATCTGCGCTATATAAGAAAAGTTTATTATTAGTAGTATTAATATATTATTCTGTGTATATTTTGCCATGTGCACAGATAGGGTCTGGTCTTTCTCATTTTGTATGTCCAAAGATTTCCTTCTTTGGCACCCCTTGTCATGATGATGATTATCTAAAAATAAGTGTCTGCTGTAACAGGAGCTTGCCAGATTCTCATAAACCACAAGATAAAGTTTCGCCAGTCCTTGAGCTTCAGCAAGATCTGGCGTTCCCTTCCAGTGGAGTGGACAGGTTGGTGAAAATGCTTGGCCGTGCATGCTCATGCGCATGTGTGCAGGCATTTCTGGATTGTTTTCTAGGAATGAATTATGATGGTTTTAGAACTCCCTTTGAAAGGCTTTCTTCTCTTCAAGATTCTTAATCCCCACGTCCCCCCATGAAAGGGGATTCTGCTTTATAAAGTGTTCATCCATATGGTTTTTCTTTGCAGAAAATCACCAGGACAAGCATCAACAACGAAATCAAATTCAGGTGGCTTTGTTCCAGATGCTGGGGAGTCTTTTGCTGACGGTAAACTTGGGATGTTTTATATAGCAGAGATCTGTGTAAAAATATAATATGATGACCTGTGTGATACAAGTATAAAGTTTATGCCTTTGCTTGTGACAGTCACTAAGTAGCATGGTGAAAGCGGACAATATGTAGTCTTCAGATGAAGATTTTTCAGTATTTGTACCACTGAAAGTATTGTGTCAGAGCCTCCCATTCCTCTACAGTCTCCTTGGCACCATTGGTCGCATGGCATGGTCTCGGAAACAGTGCAAGTGTGAGAAAGCATGGCATGACATATTTGTGTAGGAAATACTGCATTGCTTACCTGATAGAAAGCCTTGCTAGACATTTAGCTCTGTTATATGGGCCTTGTGCAAGAGACTGCAAGTATTAAGCATCTACCTAAGGGAAAGCCTTGATAGAAATTTAGCTCTGTTTGTATGGACCTTGTGCAGTTTCTGCCAAAAGATCCTCTTCGCTGGCTTTGCTGCATGACGCAGAGTTGATGGCAGGTACTGCCACAGATGGTGTGATTTATCCACCGCCTCCTGCCAATATGGGAATTAGGGTGAGTTATAGCTGGAGTCTCTTGTATGCATTCAGTTCAGCAATCAGGCACTAAAACTTTTCTTGTGTTTTTGAAAACATTTTACAATATTTAGTCTTATAGGAAGAATTTTGCAGATACAAAAAAATGCTTAGTTTTATTTTATCAGCAGGCAAAAGTCATAAAACAGTTATTTTGCAGGGAAATGATCTGTTATTGCAACATCAACTACAACAGCAACAACACCTGTTGCAGCTCCAGAAACATCAATCACAGCTTCCTTTACCTGTCCAGACAGTACCACAGAATTTTAGTCCGGACATACCTGGACATGGTTATCTATCCCTGGTTAGTTTACTTACAGGTTGTGTTGACAGTTTGAGGGCATGATAGAAATCAGCATGTGACCTTTCTGTGCTTTTAGTTGCATGATGTGGAGTCTGATACTGTATATGACACTCTCATTCCTGGGCTGTTTACTTGCAGGCTTGATGCCTCCACTTGTACGGCCTTACATATATGTAGATAACTCCAACAAAGATACTGGCAGCGCTCACACATAGCCTTATGCAGACGCCTGTGCCCAAAGGGAGCTTACCGTACCTAAACACGTAGCAAAGAGAGGGCCGAAAGAAAGGAACTTGGCAGATCAGTTTCTTTCTTTCGGCCCTCTCTTTGCTATGTATTTGGGTACGGTAAGCTCCCTTGGGCACAGGCGTCTGCATAAGGCTATGTGTGAGCGCTGCCAGTATCTTTGTTAGAGTTATCTTTCGATAACTTAAACGCTCTCTCCTCATTTGTTCTTTATTAATTATATATATATATATCGCCTATCCATCTGCCATACAGTAGTTAAGAAAGCATTACACATCATTTTGTAACTGATGCTGAACTTTTTTCTGAAGTCATGTTCATAGTCTGCATGCCAGCATTGAAAAATTTATTTTAACTGAGCAGACTGCAGCCATCACAGCTATTGGAAACTGAACAGTATGGGTTCATTTTATTTACCAGACTAGTCTCCAGCTGGACAAGCAGTCCTTGTCTACAAGTCTTCACAACACTGCAGCTGCCCATGGGTCAATACCTACCTCCCTGGAGGAAGCAGTGACTAGGGTGCGTTTTCAGTTTATCAAAACAATATGCACCTTTATGCTAAGCTAGCCGTTGTCAGGAGTAACATCTAATGACAATATTTTTTTAAAAATCAGCGTTTATGAGTGTGTTTTGCATGCATGGCTTTTCTTTATGTGGTTATTATTAATTCGTCTTGGTTAATGCTGGATTGTGTGATTTAGTTAAACTTTGCAGAAGTCTTTTCAACCTTTTCACCATGAATATTATTTTCTGCATTTTTTCTAGATCCGTAAGCTTGAGATAGAAAAACAGTACTTAGATTCTGCCCTTGAAAGTTCAAGACGCAGATATGAAGAGGAGGTGCTTGCCATTGAAAAATCCTATAAGTGAGTCCCATTACGGTCGCTAGATATACTGTCCATAATGTGTTTTTAGTTGTACATCAAGTTCTGTTTGTCTAAAGAGCTGAGTAATTCCAAATAAAAAAATGCTAGTTTCTTTTGAAGTCTTGATGAATTAACAGCAACATAAGTCCAACCCTTGCTTAAGCTTGCTTACCATGCATCTTAAATTATTTTTCTAACATCTTGTATCCATTGTTAGATGTGGTTGATGGATTTCTGTGGATGCTAATTTGTGTTTGCCTTTAAAGAAACCGGATACAAATTCTGGAGGAGGCCAACCAGAAGACAGAAACAAGGTGAGGCCTGCTAGACAGCACGGTGCTGAAGAGAGATTAAGATTCTTGAGAAAGGTAAAGGTAAAGGATATTCTGTGAACTTTTAGGTCATGGGGGACTGGGGTGTTTGAGCCCCCCGCTGAGAGGGTGGTGCCCGTCTCTCCATTGTCACCGTACTATCGCTAACTGATTTGCGGCCGGGTGAACTGGAAGAAGTGTGCTGCCACACACAGGTATCGAACCAGCCTTCAGGTTTGGAGGCCTGCATTCCAACAATCTGACTGTCCACTTCGTGACAGAGATTACTACTAAAGGGGTTTCAGCTGCTGGATAACTTCAGACAAAACTGAAAAATGCAACAAACTTTCCTGTGCTGTATGGTCATAGGTCTAATGTTTCTTGGATGTCCATGTTTTTCATGTCGAATTTAGTCTTTCACCTTTGGCTGGTGGACAGATGCCTGCAAAACAGTCATTCTGATTGCTCAGTGAGAAGTTATGTTACCTTTGTTTCGGTGAAGGATGGTGTGTGTGTTAAAGAGTGGTATCACATAGATACAGAACTTGCAATATTAGTCATCTGTTGAAAATCAGTCTGGAGTAACTTAACTCTGAATATGTATCAAAAGCCATCTTTCACTCATACGTTAATGGACTCTGTACAGAATTGTTGCTGTCCTTACCCAGAGGCCTTTTTAATGGAATTCAGAAATTGACTAACTCCTGCATAAGTTTTGTGTAGATCCATGGGAGACAAGTTTATTTTGTGTAGATATAAGTAATAACATTTTCCTTTTGCACTTTGTGTGCAGACTTCGTGGGGAACTAGAGCAGTTAATGGAACAGCACCTGACACGCATCAAGAAAATAGAACAAGAGAAAGCTGATCTGGCAGCAGAAAATTACCGACGACTTGAAGAGCAAGAGCGGAGCTCAGCGCAAGAAACGGAGAAACTGAAAGAAAAGCATAGGTATGTTACCATTGGACTGGTAAGGTAGCATGCACCTCTGCTTATTCCAGCCAAGGGGGAACTGAAGTTTAAAAGCGTAGGCTGTTTATGACATCCCCATGTCTTTCTGGATGGCTGCATGGTTCAAGAATATGATTGTCCGACACGTGGCACGTGACTCTGTGGTAAGAGGCATGGAAAGGAAATCACCAGCTGTTTGATTTTTGTTCTTGTTCCCTTTGCTTGTCCTTACAACCTGTGCACAGAGAAACAACGCAGAATGGCATCCCAAATACATTCTGTTTGTATTAGGAAAGTCTTGGTACACTGTGTAGGTATTTTTTTAAACAAAAATATGTTGCCTCAGACAGGTTCTGGCAAGCCTAAAGCAAGAACATGAGGAAACAATGAAGCTTCTGGCTGAAGCCAAGAACAAGGAAATAGAGAAGGTGGCAACTGCCAACGACACATCCAGGTAACCATGACAGTTGTGTTCATGCTCCAGCAGCCTGAGAAACAATAGAAATATTAATAAATCCTGACCTTTTCAGGTCTGCAGAATGAACATTTATGGTAGCAAGTCTGTCATCCACACCACTTTGGGGAAATTATTTCCCTCTGAATTCATCCAGCGAGCGGTGGAAAGTTTCCCTTTCTACGCCATCCCTAAAATTATTCCCCTTTCCTCTATGGCAGTGTCCATTGTTAAAGAGAGAAAAATGTGTTACGTTGCCCTAAAGGGGAAAATTTGGAGCAAGAACTGAAGAAGACTTTTTTTTTAATTTGTTTTTTCTGATGGAGGAAACAAAGCCTTGGAGCAGCAGATCTGTCATGAGGTAGATGTAAACCTTCTGAGCCTTCTGAGGATAGCGCCATGCTATATTGTCTTAGGAAATGGTCAGTGATCTTTCATAAGGCAGATGTAAACTTCAGGGTCTTTTGAGGAGAGCGTCATGTGATGTCTAGAAAACTGTCAGTGGTCATGGAGATCTGTCATCAGGTAGATTGAATGAAGCACCGTGCCATGTTGTCTCAGGAGCTTGTCGGTGGTCATGGAGCAGATACAGAATAATGCCAGGGACCTGGGCCACCTGCAGATGAAAGTGGACGGCTGGAGCCGGGCGGGGATGGACGAGCGGGAAATCGCGTTGCGTGCCAGAGACGAACAGCTCAGGAGTAAGTGTTTGTAAGCTGCTGTGTGTGGTGTAGGGGATCGTGTGTGAGATATGAGCAGATTGAGATGCCTGAGACAAAAACCACTGAAGAATGAGCTTTGGTAAAATAGACTGTTGAGAGTTATGTAAAGGATGCTGGAGTTTAGCAGTTGAAGAGCGAGCATTGAAAGCATGGGAGATTCTATAAATTACTTAGGTTTTCTTTTCTTCTTTTTTTTAATAAAATACTGTGGCTTCCATTTCAGCACTCAGTTTTTTGAGTGTGCATGGAAAGGATTTTGTGTTGATTAAAACAATATGGGACATGACATGTTTCTTACGGGAATTTTTGCTGTTTCGGTACGAGTTTTGCAAGAACGACTGGCAAAGCAAGAACAGGACAATGAAAAAGAAAGGCATCGTTTAGAAGACCTTATAGCTCGCATGGAGGTTCAAAATCGTGAACAGCTGCGACAGTTGGAGGAGGCAAGTTATTGTTAAATGTTAAAAAAATCTCTAAAGATAGAATATTTGTATTCTAGCTTTGAAAATGAAAACGTTCTGTCCTGTCATGATAATTATTGTGATAAATATTTATCCCCCTTTAACCCCTTTGTTTTCTTTGAACAGTTTTGTGCCAAACTTTGTGGGAATATCTGAGGCAGTTAACAAGAGTTTTTTTCTTTGTAACTGAACTTTTGACTGCTTAAAGAACATTAAACTTTAATTCAGAAGCCTCGCTGGATGGGGATGGTGATTTTATCTGTGACTCCTGTCAGGATCGTTGGAAGGTTAAGCAGGAGCAAAGTCGGCTGGAGGCGCAGCTGGCAGCGCTTGATGGTGAACGGCAAGTGTGGTCAGAGCAACAAGCACGCGAGCGGCAGTCGCTGGAAAAGGCAAGGGTATGTGTAGACTGGGCCTCTGTGCCGGGTGTGGTTAGCAGTGCTGCCCGTCATGTTCTTCTCACATCTCTGCCATCTTTGTCATAAGTGTTTCCATGGCATTGCCATCACCCCACAGCACCATCACTGCTTTATCAAGTTGTCACATGTTAAAGAGAAGGCAGGACTTCTAAATTAAACTAGTACATGGGAGACGAATGTGATCTGGGTTGAGTTATATCTTGCAAAGCAGAGGGGGAATTCAATTCAATTCGACTTTATTCCCATGCGGGAAAACATTACCTGGTATGTGACTGGTGTATACATAAATATTGAACAGAGCAAAGTGAAATCGTGCAGCTACACTTGAAAAACACACCAAACTCACGCACCCACACAAACCCATACACACAAGCAATATATATATATAGAGAGAGAGAGAGAAAGACCTTGTACTGATCTTAAAAGGTTACTGTGCCAGGAAATCTTTCTGGAAGAACAAAGTTCAGGTTTGTCTCACCTGACTGATGAGCGGCGCAGTTTAGCCGAGGACCGAAGCAAGCTAAACATAGAACAGAAGCTATACAGAGAAAAACTCCAGCATGAAGCAATTCGTAATGCACAGGTAAAATACGTTTTGTCCTTTTTGTTTTGGGCTTTTTTTTTGGGTGGGTAAGGGGTGGTGGTGGTGGTTGTTTTCAACTTTTCTGCAGAAACTCATGCACTGGAATTCCCGATTCTTTGGAGACCACTTAAAGAGACAAAACTTAGTTTAATGTGTAGCTCAGGCATTTCCGATTTTATGTTGCTGCCCTTTGACCATGAATCGAAGTTGGCTAGGAGAAACAGGTTTTTTTTTTAGATTTCAAATTGGCATAACACAACATTACATAACCAGCGTTTTGTGGATATCAGATTTGAGTTACCTCGTTGCTGATGGATTTTAATTAAACTTGACTATACAGCAAAGATTAACACACTTGTTGCGCAACGTTGGTAAAATGGTGGATGGTGTATGTCATTAGTGTTATCGTTGCGCTTGGATTTCGGCGCTATGCTCACTATTTTGCGCCGACTAAAAACACGAAAGTGGTTCACTGGAAAGGGATGTCACTCGTGTTTTCCTATACTAGAATCATTTCTCTACAGAGATCCTTCCCGTAGACCACAAACTAGACAGGTTTTCAGAGTTCTGTGCTCTTCAATGTGCTACCTCGTTAGTGGGCAAAAATGCACCATTTTCAAATGTCTGCTCACAAATGTTCGAAAATTTATTGTCAGAAGACAAAAATGATGTCCTTACTAACCTTAGTGAGGAGGGGAAAGACGAGAAATTTGTATGGATTACATTTGTGTGGATTACAAGTGCTGCAGACGGCTGTAATACGCGATCGAGTGTTTGGTGTCAATAAACACATACACTTTGGTTACGTAATTCAACACAGTCTTCCACACACCGTCAGCAACAGACGGATTTCAGGTAGGAAAATGCTTTTCCACTTCAATTTATCTTGCCAACAACGTTTGAAGTATGTTTCTAACTTTCATAGTTTTATAACAAACGCCCTCTCTTTGCTACATGTTTGGGTACGATAAGCTCCCTTGGACACATGCATCTGCATACGGCTATGTATAGCGTTGCCAGTACCTTTGTTGGAGTTATCTTACGATAATTTAAGCGCTGGTCCTCATTTGTTCTTTATTAATTTCATAGTTTTTTTTAACAATTTTTCAAAATTCGGTAAAATTGCCCCAAAATGCACCAACTGCAGCAATGTCGCGCATTATAGGAAGCTCGATTCGAATGAATTAAGGTTAACATTTTATTCAGCATATTTTTATATATATAAATTGGGGGTGGGGGTGGGGGGAGGGTTGTAGCAGGTTCAGTTATTTCATTAGAATTTTTGAAACATGAAACCTGATACCCTGGCTATACAGGACAACCCTAATTCAGTATGGCTGGCAGTGGTTGAGTTAACGTCATGCAGAAACTGCATGCTTACAAAACTATGTACAAGCTGCATGCTTGTGAAAATATTGCAATATTTTTAGTACAGTCCCAATTTTATGATCGAAACTTTATGTGGAGGAATGCTTCAATGAAACCACGTTACTTTTGGTCATGTACTTTATCTCCAAGTTCCACATATCTCAGTTTATCTCAGTATTTGTCAGTAGAATGCATGGAACTGGATTGGTGTCTTTAAAGTAAAGTTTTGAAGCCTTTTATTAGAGAACATGGCATCACAGCAGGGAGGGTACCAAACAGGGAGAGCCAAGTCTTGGCCAGCCTATGGGCTTGCATTAGGTTTGAAGTGACAGCCTGCAGCTTTCAGCTAGGCTTAGGCAGCCACCACCAGTAGGCTGTAAACATGGAGTCAGCAATCAACAGAGTCTGCAAGGTGCAGTTCAACTTGTTCTACTTTATCACCTGAAAACAAACTTGTATCTGTATAACCCCCTGAAAATGTTATTAAATAATAAGTATTCCATTGATGTCATACCAGATGGACATTGTTAATATTGTTCAGGGAGCGAAAATTG
Organism: Lanistes nyassanus; assembly: GCA_004794575.1. Taxonomy (NCBI): domain Eukaryota; kingdom Metazoa; phylum Mollusca; class Gastropoda; order Architaenioglossa; family Ampullariidae; genus Lanistes; species Lanistes nyassanus. The sequence continues at coordinate 112,635 of SMGT01006915.1, read as the reverse complement.
TATGATTTTTTTGTTTTGGTAGAGTATCAAAGGTAAAATTTGTCCCATGACCTGTTTTAGGCAGTAAGGGAGTGGGGTGTATGAGACCACACTCTTCTGTGGACCAGCATCGTGAGGGCAGTGCCCATCTCCTCTCCCTCGCTGCCTCACCTTCCCTGACCCATTGCCAGCTGGGTGAACTGGGGGAAGCATGACGCACCACACGTCCATTGAACCACCACTCCGACTTCTCAGCCATCCGTTTCCCCATAGACTTTAAAGGGGTCTTGTAAATTTTTTTTAAAAAGTTGCTTTCTTACAATTGATTATAAATGGTATGCACTTTTGATATAAAATTGTTAGATTTTCGTAATATTTGCCCTTAAAGTTTTAGCGTTATGGTAGATTGTCATCACCATTGGAACAAAAGTGTGTCCTTTCAAATGCTGGTCCACATTTTGAGTGAATAAGAATGGTCAGGAGCCTAGCACTTGTCCTGTTCTTGATGAGAGACCATCATGACAACATGTTGTGGTCTGAAGGCTGGGATTTTGTGGTCCTCGTTGTTCAGGCAAGTTATTCTGTCAAACTTTGCACTTTGCAGATGGATCTTTAAATGTGGTTGAAATACTATGGTGTGTGTGTGTGTGTGCAGAGGGGTGGGGTGGGGGGCACAGATTAGAGGAACAGCAAGATTGTAATTATGAAATAGTTCTATGTTTATGTTAGTGATTATTGATTGTAGAGTTTGCTATGGCAGAGGGGGAAATAATTGTTGATTACATATGATTTATAAAAGGTTCAGCTTATAATGTAAGGGGGAAAAAGATCTGCTAACCTAAAGGCAGTGTTCTGATATCGTGTGTGGCAGCACACTTTCCCCAGTTCACCCACTTGCAAATGGGTACCTGATCCATAGGTCAGAGAAAGTAAAGTAGCAAAGGAATGTAGATTGGTGCTGTCTTCAGGCTGTTGGTCCACTCCCCTATAACCTAACAACAGGCAACGGGACAACCTTTACCTTTCCCTTCATAATACATGTATAGGATTTTGCAATTTGTTTGCAGGGCTACGAATTCACATTGGAAATTTGAACTGGAGATTTTACGTAGGATATTCGAATTGGAAATTTGAATTGGAGATGTAAATGGGAGATTTGAATTGGAAATTAGAATGGGAATGGGCATTTCAGTACACCTCCACACACAGCTGACAACATGAGGCTCTGTGGTATCTGGAAAATGAAGGGCGACTCCATTGACCTTAAGAATATGGAGGCCTACTTCATTACCCATTTTGGTACCATGGCACCCACAGGACTCAACCTTAAACACTGACTCTCCCCCTCCTTTTCCCTTAACCCCCTCACCCCTCCTTTTCTCTCTCTTTTACTTTTTCTCTCACCTCCCTCCCACTCTCTCTCTTGCACACCGATGTCCCCTTACCCGCGCTGTCTCTCTCCCCCGCCCACTCTCCAACCCCACCCTTCTGTACCCTTTCCTACCCACTTTGCGATTGGCTGCCCCTCTTTAACCCCTCTTACTCACTGTCCCTTGGTCATTCTCCTGCCATGCAGCCCACGCGCCACATCTACTGCAGCTAAGTGTTGTTCTCTTTCTTTTTCGTTTTTGTGTCGTCCTGATAAAGGGGTAGTGCCCCGAAACATGTAGATTGTCTTCATCTTTGTCCTTTTCTAGCTTGGTCCAGTTCCCTTGTTTTAAATTTAATGTGAATTTTTAATCGAAGATTTGAATTTGCTTATTTATGGACACTACAGTTTATGGATTTGATAGCATATTTTGTTGGTTTTTTTTTTTGGAGAGGGAATGTATAAAGAAATGGATGGCAATCAGCCAATATCCAGTTGAACTGGCTTCTCTGAATCATTTATCACCGCTGAGTATGATCCCTTAATATGTATCATGTACTGTCAGATTTTGTTGGGGGGGGGGTGCCATGTTTTTTTTCTCTCCACCTCCCCCTGCATGTGTTTATTTGTTTAATTGTATGCGTGCTTGTATTAGAGAAAAAAAGGAAAATAATTTTGTTTCCCTTTCAAAAGATTACAAGATCCGTTTTTAGTCGTGTTGATTTAAAATCAGTGTACTGCTGTATGCATCATAATATAATCTAATAAATATTCAAAAGCTGCTTGTTTAAAACAGTATCTTGCCTCAAGCACCCAGCCACACATAAGAAGTCCAGTTTATGCCTATGCTGTCACAGCTGCTGAATCTCATGCCGTTGGTTTTAGATCATCCCAGCCCCTCTGAGACAGGTGGCTGAACAAATACACAATGATCCGTGCTTTCAATCTTATATAAGAGAGTCATTAGGTTGGTCAGAAATGTTTTGGCTATAATTTCAAATGCTTACATTCTGCATAATAATGTTGCTTTAAAAATACTTGAGGTAAGATACATAACACAAAAACAGGTTCAGATATTTAAAAAACATCAAATTATCAGCATGAGACACTAAGAGTAATCTTGTGCCAAATGATTTTAAAAGGGTGTCAAAAATACATATGCATATTCATTACAAAAAAATCTACTTCACTTATTAATAATACATCGTAACTTATTTGTAGTTTTTCAGACTTTAAGACACAATCAGACTGCCTTTAATTTTGGAATGGCTGTTTTGTAATAAGAAGCAGGTTTCCCCATTCTTCAGCTGATGAAGCATGGACCAATTTTGATATGGTCTGCACATCGTGGGTAGCAAGCATGAGCCAAGTTATAGCCATGGGCAAATGTTTATATGGTTTGCACAGCACAGGTAGCAAACATGACCCAAGCTGTAGCCATTCATCATCAAATACTATTCCATGTTTGTTTACAAGAATTTAAAATGTAGTTCAGGTCGTTTATCACCTGAATCCCGTCACACTGATTTCAGTGACGACTATTACAGAAGCAGAAAAAAAGGCATCATGCAATAAGTATAAAGTAGCCAAATATTGCAAATGGTGTGTATACGTTTTGTGAAGTTGAATGCAAGGCATCTGTATGGTAGCAAGATAACATGCTGTGGTGTGGCTTCCAGCTTGCTAAGGCTTTTATTCAAAGCCAATCATAACTTCACACGGTACAGTAGGATGTCGGATGTTGTAAACTCACTTTTGCTAGTTTCATAAAGGGAAATCTTCGACTATCATGACAACTCCAGAAATGTTATTTCTCCACAGTATATGATCGACAAAATATTACCCCTGCCTGGCAAGTTGGTTTTAGCATTCCCTACCTCCCCAGCACAAGCTGCCCTGAGCAGTTATACAGCCATTACTGTTTTCCTCTGCCTTCATTTATTTGAAGGAGTGTCCTCACTGGCACTTATTATTACTGAGTCACTACACGAATTTTTACTAAAATCAGAGCTGCCTACCTATCTATTGCTGCAGGTGGATTATTAAAGAAAAAATGTCAGATTTTCTCCCCAAAATATGGATTTTTATCTATGGGTTTTTCCCCTCTACCTTCCTCAAGTTAATGAAAATGATGGGATTACAAGCATTATTTTATTAATATTTTATCACCATGCCAACTGTTTCCAAAACATTTAATAATCTGTTGTAATGTGAAGGTAACTAAAAATTTGGAAGAATGTTAAGCCCATCGATATCACATATTTTTGGCAATTTTCACAAGCGGATTTTGTTGTTGTTGTACAGATTGTCAGATTTTTGTCAAAATGTCGGATGAAATCTGTGGGAAATCCACCTGGTATGCAACTCTGCTAAAGTGTGGGGTTGGTCATAATGGTGCCTTGGGTGCCACAACAGACCTTAGAGGCATGTTGTGCTCTGTTAGGCTTTCTGGAGCTAATCATGCTTGAACTTTGACACCTAAACATGTGAAAAGTAATTAGTTCATCTATTGATTTTAGTGGTGAGTATTATATTTAGAAATTAGTATTTCACACCGTACAAAAAAACCTACTGAAAAAAAGTTTGCAACAATTGTCATCAAAATTATACAAAGAATTACTTGCAGACATGAATAAGGATTTCTAATATACCTGTACTTTAATATTTATGTCTTTGATAGATTTCAGTACTGTATTACTGTTATAATTTCCTACTTGTACAGTCTGTTCTTCTCCTTGTGCTTTTTTCAAGAGTACTAAATGTACATATAACAAAAAGTTACCCAACAAAAGGGGCATGTATAACGAAGTCAGCAACTGATCTGATGTTAACCATGCCTCTAATTTTTAAAGTGGGGGCTGGGTAACTTTCATGCCATATAATAATCTGACTGATGAAAATCCGTCTGAACTGTAACAGGATTTTGGTCTATGCATTATTTACCAAGTGGTAATTTTTAAAAAAATGTAAAGTGAATGGTAGTTTACTTTTTACTTTAAAATGGCATAGTAAATAATTGTAAGGGTTGTCACATGACCTGTTTTAGATATATAGGGGAACAGGGATGTTTGGGACACCCTCCCCCCCCCTCCCCACACACACACACTTTTCTCTGGACCAGGATCATGAGGACAGTGCCTCTCCCTTGTTCCCTTCCCGTTACCTGTGGGTGAACTGAGGGAAGTATCCGGTGGCTCATGGGTATCAAGCAGCTTTCAGGTTCGAAGGCTAGCACTCCAATCACTTTGCCATCTCCTTCCCCAATAAATGTATAAAGCTGAAAAAAAAATTAACTGCCAAGGATTTCCACCTTTTCCTACTGACTGACATTTCTTTTCAGGATTATTTGAAATAATGTAAGGAGATTCTGCAATATCTTGTAATCATTCATCACTATTGTAAATAATATAACTTGTGTAGACTGCAATTTTATGGACGTTGTACTGCCTGTCTCATGTTGCGTTCTGTTGTGTACAAATAGTGCTTATGACAAAAGGCTGAAACTATATTGTATTAATTATAAATCCAGAGAAAACCTACTTCAGATTACTCAACCTTTTTGAGCCACTCATCCTTGAAATAGCTACATATTCAAATTTTTCCATTTTCTCTGTGTATTGCTGGCTTCAATCTCATTTTATCTTTTGAATCAGCTGATATAGCCTGTGATCACTTATTTTTGCTTTTGTGAGTACCAAGATAAGTCTCTGTCAGCAACATAAGCCTCTGTTAAAACTTTTGTTTACGGTGCAGGTAAGAAACAACACAGCTTGCATGCACACACATACACACCCCATCTTGATACAGATGCAAAAGTCATGTAAATTAGGAGATATGTGGTAGTTACCAAACTGTCTGCTGGAGTGTAGCTGGAATCAATGCCTGTCAAGACCTGGCTGCCCCTAATTTGTAATCTCCCTGATCACAGCTGCTAACAGTTTGCCACCTTGTACAACAAAGACAAAAATGTAGATCATGATAACATTTACAATTGTGGCATTTTGTTGAATCACACCACAGTCCACACACAACTATCTATTGTGCAGGCAGAGGCAGAGTATCAGATTTTAATGAAGACCATTGAAGATGAGAAAAAGAGGGCTGCAGAAAGAATGCGTGAGCTGCAGAAGGAAGAGAACCGTGTTCTTGCAGAGCGGGAAGGTCTTCGTCAAAGCTTGGCCGCCTTGGAGCATGAGAAGCAGCAGCTGGAGCAGCTTGCTATGCATCTGAAGCAGCGCTCGGCTGAAGTCGAGGCCATGAGTGAAGTAAAATCACCACAACACTATAACAATTTATGTTGTGATTTCCATATGAAACTGAAACCATTGCAGGCTTGAGAAGAACGAGATAAATACTAAATGGATCCACAGATAGCTTAGTAACAGGGACAGCAAAAATTGTAAAAGTAGGCAGAAAGCATCAAGCCAATAGACAAGGCTGGAAGGGGTTTTGTTATTTAGGTTTGGTTTTTGTTGCTTGACATCCTGCCCCGAATGAAGTGCATATCAGGACGGCATTACTTGAGACAATGCGGTGCCTAAATGTCACTGCTGTCAACACAGACTTCCCTCCCACCCAGTCACATTATACTGGCTCTGGGCCAACCAGTTCTAGTTCTGTTCCCTATAGTGCCAGACGTCTCACAGGGAACCTACAAGATTGTCAGTTTTTAAATCTTAGGCATGACGGCCAGGGTGCAACCTCCTGCCTCAGAAGCAGACACATTAATAACTAGACCACTGAGGCTGTCAAAAGAGGAGGAGGAGGGAGGGTTAAGATAGTTGAACAGGTTATCAAAACAAGGGGAAAGGATTTGTCACATTGTTTTAATAATACGTTGACGTGTTTAGTTTGTCTTGTCATGTTTGTCTAGTTATGTTTGTCTGTTTTGCTTGGTTAAGTTTTCTTTGTTGTCACCTTATTTACCCCAAGCAGCAGTCTTTTCTGTCTATTGTTTTAATAGTTCCTGATACATGTTTATGTTGTTCTGTATGCTGATGCAAGCAGGATGTATATATATATAGTTATTTGAGGAAAGTTCCAGTGGCTAAAAATTTCTCTGTGTCTTCAGGCATACTGTTGTCAGCAGCTACAATAGTGGTTCTTCAGTTAGAATTTCTGTGCTTCTGCATACATTATTGTTTGTACAGGAGGCAAATTACCAGCACATGGAGGGTGAGAAAGCATTGGCAGAGGCTCGGAAGCTGCAGACAAAATCCAGTCAACAGAACAACGAACTTGAAGTGCAGCTGTCGAGCATTAAGGCTACTGAAGACCACATTTCTCAGGTGAGCTGGAAGCTGCTTTCTTTGTGTGTGTGTGTGTTAATTAAAGCAAGTCCTGGTGACTCTAGGGTACAACAGTTTGTTCATAGAGCAAGTCCTGGTGACTTCAGGGCAAAGCAAGTCCTGGTGACTCTAGGGTACAACAGTTTGTTCATAGAGCAAGTCCTGGTGACTCAGGGCAAAAGAGTCTGTTCATAGAGCAAGTTCTGGTGACTTCAGGGCACTAGAGTCTGTTCATAGAGCAAGTTCTGGTGACTCCAGAATACAGCAGTGTCTTCATAAAGCGAGTTCTGGTGACTCTAGGGCACAGTGGTTCATAGCCATGTTTGTTTTGAGATGTCTGTATTTTCTGTTATTGAGCACTCGCACAAATGGTAGGATTTGGAAGAATTTTCCCAAGCTTCTTCAAGCTCGTCAGTGTATGCCTCTTACTGAAACTGGGGTTAGACTTCTTGTATAAATGGTGGGTCTTACAGCACAGTATTGGAGTTAATTGGCCTTTTGTTGTGGAAGCAAAGAAGCTTTATTTTGTAGAATATGCTGGCAGTGGGATAATTGCATTTAACAAAAGCATTGTGAATGACAGGGATTTACACAATCTGTGATTTTCTACCATTTAGTAAAGACAAATTGATAATTGAACAACCTATGAAGACTTCTTTGTGAAGAAATACAATGAGGAGTCTTACTGTTCAGAATAAAAGTAATTTCTCCTCTTTCATGTGAAATAACAGCATAGTGCCTAATTAGCTCGTAGATGTTTGGTTTTGAGGTGTGGTCTGTGTTCAGGAAAAGCTGCAACTAGTAAAATAACAGCACTGTGCCTCGTTCGCTCGCAGACGTTTGGTTTTGAAATGTGGTCTGTGTTCAGGAAAAGCTGCGACTTGTAAAATAACAGCATTGTGAATTGCTAGCTGATGGATATCTGGTTTTGAAATGTGGTCTGTGTTCAGGAAAAGCTGCAACTTGTAAAATAACAGCATTGTGAATTGTCAGCATGGATATCTGGTTTTGAAGTGTGCTCTGTGTTCAGGAAAAGCTGCGACTAGCAAAGGAGAAGAAGGAGGTGGAGAAGCTGAAGCAGGCTGGGCTCTGTGCCACCTGCAGGAACAACCTTAGTGCCAGCACCCAGACAGCACCATACCGTGAGTGGCGTTGTATTACGTACTGACTGTAGCACATGCCTTCCTCTTCACAAAAAATATGGGTATCATGGGTTCTGAAGCTGGAACAAGCTTTGGATGCCTGGGTATGCATTTGTCCATCGTGGAATAGTACTGGGTGATGTAAAGAGGGTAAGGGCCTCCTCCCCCATCCACCCTCCTTCCCCCCACCCCAAAAAAAAATCCCCCCAAAATTGGTTGAATATGGACAGGTCGTTCAAGCAGTATCAAGAAACAT
>SMGT01006915.1:55465-102485 GCA_004794575.1 Lanistes nyassanus | reverse complement strand
GGTGTGGAAAAAAAACAGTCTTTACACACTTGCTGGAATGCACTCTGTGCAATTCGTTGAGTGCAGCAACTTTAAGTTTGCACAAACCAGAGGTTCCTTCTAGAGATTTTTGAACTATGGATTTTGGTCACCTAGATGGAGGAGTTGCACCCATGAAGGATGATTATTATTTTGTTAGGGTGAGGGGGGGGGCAGAATAATCCTGTGTAATGCTGATGAAGTGTTGAGGCAGTTGCCAATTCACTCTTTGTAATTCGAAAGCTTTTGTACAAGAAATTTATGTGATAAATTTACTTTTGCAAATTTTTTTTGTTGTTGGAATGAAGATTCTGGTAGGTGGAAAACTTTTTATTTTTTTTAACAATACTGTGCAAGACTTCTCATTTGGAATATTTGAGTTTGTAAATCATCTCTCGTCTGAGCTGTCAACTTGTATTCAGTTCTGCAATGAACAGTCCACGAGAAAACTGTAGCAAAAACAGTGTTTGCAGAGATGACAGCTGTGTTCATTTGATAATACTCCCACACATATCCATTCATCTAATATTTCAATCATTTAAAAATATTCAGTACACAGTTTCTCAAAATTTACTTGCATTTGTTGAATAACTCATCAAGGATGCGTGTTGTCTGCTACAGCAACATATCTTCCACCTGGCATGTTGCCACACTCAAAACACTTGCCTCAGTAGAACAAAGCTGAGACCATCCATGGAGAGCACAGTGCGTTACCAAAAGAAATTACCGTTCTTAGACCTAGTGTTACAAAGATGCACAGACCAAGTTTTGAGCATGTACCTCAAGCTGCAGTCTTGCAAGGTAAGCAAGTCAAAGACTTTTGCTGTTCATCAGAAACACCAAACATGAAGTGGATGTTTTTCAATTGATGTACTTGAAATTGCTCTTCCCACACTTTCTGTCAGATTAATACTCGTATATGCAAAGGCAACAAAAGCACATGATCTTTATTCTCAATCAGATTGCCTGCCAACTTACTGTTCATATAGTTTATGCCAACCAAGCCTTCGTGCAATTTTCTGGCAATTTTATAATGATGCCTCTTCCCCAGAAATACCATTAAACACTGATGCAGGTCAAAAACTCTATACTTTGTGCTCATCGTCGATTTATTCCATGTGGGGCAAGGGGGGAAAAAAAGAGGAAAAGGGGAAGAGGTATGCAGTCATCTGCACAGGTTTATGAACATTCCCAGCATCCACACTGTCAAATCTCGCAGATCCCTAGTTCTTCCATCCCTACAAACAGCAACAGCTATTTGAATAATAGGAGGATCTGCTGGTCACATTCTGGACAACTGCCCCAAGAAGGGACATACAGCATGCACATACACATGATCACTTCGTCTTCTCTTGTTATGTGCTGTTTGACATGACTAGACCCGTCACCACAATGTCAGCTGAGGAAAATATCAATGCCAATGGACCACCATATGAGAACTTCACTCAATCACTTGGCAATCTGCTAAATGATAATTAAAAAGCTTGCATTACAAATACCTACAGCCACAAAGTAGGACGAGTAGTTATCCAACAGTATGTTAGATAAGCAAAAGTAGCCTTCTGTGCATCATAAATACATGTAGCAACAATTTTCTCCTCTATGCTTTAAAATTTGTGTTAACATCACTTAACAATAAAGCAAGCACTCTTACGATACTTTAGTTTCAACATTCACTGCAGAGGCAACACAGCTGCAAACATACTTTGTTATCAGTGATATGTTTTTTTTTAACTATGAAAATTCAACTTTTTAAAGCATGTTGAACTGTCACACTTCCACAAGGCTGCATAAGGCTTGGCAATAAAACTGCTGTAGCTTTAAAACACACCACAAAAAACCCCTCCTAATTAAGATGCATATACCCACAGCAAATATCCACAATTTTCTGAGAAAGCAGTTTTTTTGGGTCTCGGAAATTACCCATTTGGCAACACCATATGAACAAACGGCAATGGAGATCAAATTCATGTAGTACTCTGTTAGACGCAGCAGCCCCACATAAGACATGGGCATGCATCTTTCGAACAGTCCCATGCATCTGTAGGTACCACTTTGCACAACAAAGGATACACAGACAGATGCTCTGCCTGCATTTTATCTCGAGATTTGTATGCTAGCCAGCAGTGACACTGGAATGTGTTGGGATTTACTTCCATAGACACCATGCTGTGATCCAACTTAAACCCCTACTTAATGCAACTTTGGACTGCATCTGCTTCTATTAATTCTCAAATAACACAACTTAGGAATTATAAAGTTTCCAACAAGGCCTGACCTTTATATTATCTATCAGGAATTCTGATCACTTGAACTGTCAGTTTGGAAACATAAATGTGAAGTGAAAAACCTTTGTGAAACAGAACAAAACTGGCAATTGTAGCATCAAAAAGATAAGATACATTGTCTCTGCTAAAAGAGTGTCAGAACACAATTATACCCCTGGTTGATGTGAAAGAGAAGTTACAAAAGTTGAAGTAATATGCATTAGGCATAAACTTTAAATTATCTTAAATTTATTGTCAATGAAAATCGAGCAACCATGATCTAAAATGTTTTTCATCAAATTGTTTAATATGGCCAACTTAAGATACATCATAACATTTGATTTAAAAGATGTATCTGAATTGGATTAAGGGGGAAAAACGTGTTTCTTTCAGAATGATGGGAATGAAATGATGCTTCAAATATTCTGGTCTTATATCAAAACAAAACAACCCCCCCCCCAAAAAAAAAACAAAAAGCAAAACAAAAATCCCCTAAAATGTGCTACCACAACATACATGTGCTAAGTTTGAAACAATAGCCACAAAACAGTTCTAAATGAACTGGAGGGGTCAAAGATCATCCATCTACAATATACATGGAAAACAATTTCAGAGACAAGACATTTGCAATTCATAAGTTTGACACGTTTCAGTGTGGATCATTGGCCACTTTGCATTTTCAATTTTAAAAGAGAAACCTTTTGGAATCGTTTTTTTTTTAACTTTTACATCAATCTTCATTATTTGCATTATTTTATACCATAATTACACCAATGTCATTACCATGTAATCATCACTTTAGAGACACACTTCCTGCATATGCTCCAAAGTTTCTGGTGAAGAAGTTAACAAAAAAGTAAATGGATTCCATTTTTTTTTAAATTACTCATACAAGAAACTAAAGTAAAAAAAAAAAAAATTGTGTATCTAGCACATTTTACATACATTTTCATTTTCCCTTTAGACTCTTGAAAATGGTACTGCATATGGCTAGTCTGCAATCTGTGCAACGCTAACACCACTGAATGACATTTAATGCTCCGAAAGGACCCTGTGCAACTAATCCTCTTATTCAAGTTCCCTGGATTCCTTTATAGCAAGGTACAAAGAAACAATTCTATTTTTTTAAAGTCATTTTTACAACAATGCAGTACTTTGCATGGATACAGGAACTGGGTACAAAACACTTTAAAAATTCAAACTCTTGAAGTTTCTGATCATCAAGACTTAACATTTCAGCTACTTGCTAAATCAATTTATGCATCTGCACAGTTTATATTTAGGTACAATGTACTTAAAATCAAGTTGACATTTTGGCATGTATCCTCCACTGCCTCTGGCGAAAAGGAGGAGAGGAGCATGCAGATGAGTTGTTGCCAAAAAAAATTTTCAGAATAACTTAGAAGTATTGTTTTGATTCTTCTTTTTTCCCCTCCCCTTTCTTCTTTCCGAGATCTGGAAATTTATATACCCTGCCACCCCTGGAAGCCACGACTGCCAACCTTGCAGCTTCTTTGTCTTATTACGAAACTATTACTAGGTAATGTAAGCAGCTACAACACTGCGGCCAAGGATCCAAGGGTGGAAGGCATCACAAAAGTGGCAAGTCAGAAGGATGGCAAGTTTCCGAGGCTGGACTGTAGGGTCCATCTCTAACAGCCAAATACCAAATCTTTTCACACGGAGGAAGAAGGGGACACATCATTTTGACTAAATTTACCCCAAACCTCGAGTGCGAATGACAGCACTTCCTGTAAGACAAATTTTTCTTCCAGGCACTCTTTTCATGGCCATTTTTATTCTAGATTTAATCTTTCTGTAGTGAAATGCTTACTTTTAAAAATATTTATTAATCGTAAATCAAAATTTCTGCCCACTTAGGGTTATACAAGAAATAAATTATAACACCAGTAAAAAATAAAAAAAAAACCCACCCTACATTGCATTGAGGGAAAATACTAAGGACTTTGCATACTATTAAAACACATTTTTTTGCCCATTAATGATTTTTGCACACACTGAAATACATATTAAAGGTGAAAAATGCTGTTTGGGTATAAAGAAGGTTGTTCTATGTTCAACTTTGTACCTTGTTTGCAGCATATCTGCTACCAGATATTAACTCATGTGTGTCCTTCGGTGTTTACACTTAGTTTGAACATTGTGTTACAATATCTAGAATGAGTACAAACCCACATTAAATCGGCCAGTACACAGTCCTGCACACCTATGGTACACCTCTTAGTCAGTGCCATCACCAGTACGGGCTTTGCGCTGCATCACAACTTTTGTGGGGATGCGACGCCGATCATATGCTAGGCCAAATATTGACATAACGTCGATAAACAATGTTGTGAGGTTGAAATGCCATCCATACTCGCTGGTGGAGTAATCGTGTGGGAAGACATGATGGTAATTATGAAAGCCCTCACCCACAGCACTAAACGCAACCATAAGATTCTGAGCCGGGTTGATGTTCTTATCATAGGGTTTGTTGCCCCACATGTGTGCAGCACTGTTAACTAGCCAGGTTGCATTCAGCACAAGTGCATAGCGCAGGAGGGCTGGCAGATAGAAAGCAACTGAAAAGCTCTCTCCCCAGAAGTACCAAGGAACAAGCGCAGGCAGCATGAAGCAGCACAAAAGTATGGACGTCTTGTAATACCTGAAACATGTAAGGCATCTTTCCTGGACATCCTTAAAACAAATTTTGCACCTGAACGTTTGGTTTGAAATATAACCACTTCTTAGCAGGTTGTTGTCATTTATCAGTCACAATGTCATCAGCAGAACACAAACTGCTATCTAGTGGCATACAAGGTCAGTCCTGATAATGCTATCAGGCAAAGAGGGTTTTTATCTTGCTCTCTTTCAGCAAAATGAAGATAACACATTCCTATCTTGTATCAACATATTCTGCAAAAAAAAAAAAAAAAATGGCTCAGCCAAGCCAAAAGCTCCCACTGGTGGGCTAGGAGACAGTTATGAAGGAGAAAACAGCTGAAATCGGAGTCTAAATTTCAAATACAGTGGTACCTCTTATTTATGATCTTGAATTTTTCACTTAAAAACATCTTAAGAGAGGGATTGAAAAATGGGCAACATTTCTGTATCGCAACATCAATGGAACACACAAACTTACATGATATTATTTCAAATAACATGTCATCTTCCCTTCAATTGTTATTCAGACTCAACCTTTGTTGATTTTCTAAATTAAACAGCATATTTTTTTTTTTAAAGAAAGTTGTGCTGTCTTATGCAAATAAATGGTATGATTGTACCAATACATTACACCATACACAGCAGACTGCTTGAGAAAGCATTTCCCTTTTGCCTATTACTGGAGTCAAATATCTAAGAAATAAAGTGGTCATAATTAATCTTGATATAAAATATCTCTAGTTTCATCCTATGAAAATAGTTTTGGTTTTTCTGGTTTGTTTTTTTTAAAAGTTTTCCACCACCTCTTCTTTTGCACCCAAAAGCAATCATGCAAATGCTATTAAGTTTTTTCATATTTTCACCAATGCATCAAATTTTCTTTGAAGTCCTTAATAAAACTTCTTATCATACTGTTTAATTGAGAGTAGCTACTGATGACGCCCATCAGCAACACCAAGTTGAATGAGGGGGGTAACTGAATCTAACCATACGTAACTGGTTACCCAGATGTTTACTAAAAACTTGTCTTTTACTTGTGTCTATGAATTCACCAAAAACTAGCTTTGAGGTATATCCTATAATTTAAGAATGTGGATTTTCATTAATACGACACTGTAAATAAACTACAATTTTTTAATGAAAAATTTCTGAAAAACTGCTGAATTTCTCAGGATAGAGAAAATAACAAATAAGGAGCATATTCTGCTTGAATTAATCATGCCATAATCGAGACTGTCCCTAAAATAATAATCTGAAAGTATTTTCCCATATCCAGAAGCTTTGTTGCAGAAGTTGGTGTTTCTCCAGTGTGTTGTCTCTAGATCACCTTAATGTACTTCTCAAGCATCAATATTTCTGGCGGCCAGAAGGGGCATCCATTTTGAAACTGTTATTGTGCATCGAGGATGGCTCAAACACAATTACTTGGTGGAAATGATGGTCTCTGAAGTTATCTTCGGGAAATATTTACAGCACACATCAGTTATCAGAAACATGGAATAGAACTTATTTGCAACAAAACCACTTGGAAAAACCCACAATTGATTTGGAAGAATGAGGTTTGTTTTAAAAGTTGGTCCAGCTGCATTTTTTGCTTGTTTAGGATAGAGAACTATGGTGCAGAAGTAATAAAACTGGAACAACAGTAGTGTTATAGCTCACAGCTATAGTACCTACTACATTCACTGTTCGAGTTCTGTAGTTAGCAAGTAGGTCTTTGTTATGTATGAAGTATTTAAAGAAAAAACTGAGAGTGAGTGCGTGCTCGGCGTGAGAATGAGTGAGCAGGGTTCAAAACAAAGGGTGAGCTGTGGTAGAGATAAAAAGGAAGGGTTTGGTTTTGGAAGGAGGGGGGAGAAAGAGAGGATGGCTGGGCTGGTCAGAGAGAGAGAGAGAGAGAGTTGCTGGTAGCTTGGGAAGAAAGAGATAAAGTTCGCAGGAATGTCCTGTGAAAGAAACGGAAAATGGAGACTTGCTTCTTTTTGATTGTGTGGAGAGAAAGGCTGAGTTCAGAGTTGGAGAAGCCAGGCGGAGGAAGGGAACTAAAAAAATGGGGAAGCGCCACCTCGTAACAACTACGGAGAAAGGAAACAAAGTGGACGAGCGCAACCTTGTAACAAGTAGTCCATAACTCATGTTAGAAGAAGAGTCATAAATTAAGGGTCTATTATAGAGCAAAATTCGTAGGACGGGATAAAAATGGTCATTGAAGGGAGACATTCGTTAAGCACGGATCATTCATCAGAGGCACCACTGTATATCCCATGTTATCATTCTTTATCATTTATGCTTTCAGGTATGCTTATAGTTGTACATCATTTAGGCCTTATAGCATCCACACAAAATGGCCAGGGACATGACAAGCATGGCATGAAAAAACCTACTTACCTGCGCTGGAACATAACCACAGGATCAGCGTACAAGTCTGAAAGATCAATGCTCTTTCCTTTTTCTCTAACATCTGGGTGTTTGCGAAGAAGCAGCCAGCCCATGTGCGCAAAGAAAAATCCTCGTTTGGCATTGTGGGGGTCAGCATCAGTCTCTGAATACTTGTGATGAGCACGATGATCTCTGGCCCATTCAAAGATATCATTCTGTGGAATGAACATGCAGTTGTTAATGACATCCCAATGTCGCTTGTTCCATAGCAGAGCAACGTCAGTTTTTTTGTCGTATCATGGTAATTGTGCATCAATCTATTATGCCTTTCATAGAGACAAACTGTTTTGCAGTGTTGTTTCCTCTTATTACTTTCTGGAAACATTATTATTATATAAAGCACATGTGCATTAACAAAAACTGTTGTCTAGAAATTGTGGATCTGATGCAAGAAGATATCTTCACCTGAAAAGCCATAGAGTTGAAAAAGGCCAGAAGAATTCTCAAGGGAAGTTTGGCTTTGTAGGAGCGATGTGACCACAGCCTGTGACTGCCTGCAGTGATGCCAAGCCCAGACATGACGTACATCAGCAATGCTGCAGACAAAAGCCCAAGCATTAGGAAAAGTAATACAGTAACTCACACTGTGCCATCATTAATACCATTCTTAATTTCACACAAAATTGAATAAATATATAGTGGGATGGGCACATTCCAACAATTTTTTTTTGTGACTGTTTAGGTCTAGACTTGAAAAACAATCTGGCTTGACACAACAATCAAGCACAGCCTTAACTAAGCATGCATAAATCAAGCACTTGCTGATTTCGTAGGAAAAGGTGGCAATTTATACAGGTGGCACACCTCTTAACAGTACTGCTTAAGTGCTTATTAATATTATACTACAAGTTTAAGAATTTAACTGATCAGAACATCTTTTTTAAACTAAAGTTGTAAAACTACCATGTTTTCAGTTTGTTAAAAAAAGGCATCTTTTATAGTAAGAATGCCCACAAATTATATTAAGAATTGTAGTAACTTAGGGTTAAATTAAAATGGTAGACAATTATGGTCAGAATCTGTGCTGCTAGAATTAACTTACTCCAAAGTAATGTCAGTGGACGTGCTTGGGGGATTAGGTAAATCCCATACAGGGCACCAACATGAAGTAAAACAAACAGAATGACATTGCGCCATACGATGACACGAGGGGGACGCTTTTGAGGCCGAGTCTCTTCCGTGATGACTGGCTCCACCTCATCTTCCAAACCTTCGGGTGACAGCACATCCACTACAGGCGTCTTGGGTGCCATTACTATGTACGTAGCCCTTGTACTTGACAAACAGTCAACAAATGGGTATTCATCAATTCACATCATTTTCAGAACTTCTTTGGACTCAATTTTCATTACCTGCAAGCAACTACAGTTGAACTACTGAGAATGTCAGCTACTATGGCAACTAGGCAAGGGACAGATTTTTGGAACTACAGTGCCAGTACTGCCATCTATCCTGTCCACTGGCTTGGAGTATTATTTTTCCAGTTGGGAGAAGCTTTGAACTTATGGTTGATTAACTTCCTTAACTTCCAAAATGACTCATTCATGGCTGAACTGGTCGTGGTGACAGACAATTCCTAAGCCAAACCCTGCAATATTCTAAGAAGAGAAAAGTCTCAAGCAGACGCAGAATAAACTTTAAGGACTGCTACAGAGCTAGTTTTAAAAGAAAACTTGAAAAAAAAGCACCTAAACTGTTCCCCAGAAGTGAATGCCACATGGAAACTTAAGAGATGGGGTGGCTGCCTCTAAGGTGACAAGTACTGTGATACTTTTTGATAATTCCTAATGTTAATACATATGGATGTATAGATTTTAAAATGTGTGGTTAACCCACATGTTTTTCAGCAGTGTTTTTCCATTGTTCTCTTTCAACGTGCCAATGAATGAATTATCTTCCAAAACTACCAATAAATACTGTTTACTATTCAAACAGACGGTGATGACAAGTATTATTACTATTAAGTATTACTATTAATTAAGATTATATAAACATTACGTGCGTTATACATTTTCTTGTCCCTTTGATTTGATCTACGCATGAAGCTTTCAATTTTTGACTACGCATAATATTAGTCACTCTTCACCGGCTTGGATATTGGTAACTTTCTGCGGGGAGGGAAACAATTTTTTACCCCCACAATTGCAGTGTAGTTTTCTTTTGGAATAAAATCCTTGTAACTATTAACGACATACCTTAACTAAGGATGTCTTTCAAAACCAAAAAATCTCCTGTGAATGAACGCAACTCATTTAACGAGCAGCAACATGACTCTACACACACACACACTGAGTACGTACAAGGCATGCCATGCTGCTTGCTAGGTCGGTTGTCTGGATTTCATAACCTTGGATTAACAATATACCCAACTGACGCTGCTTAAATCTGCCGTAGTTCAACTTATCTAATATTCTTAAACAACAGAATGTATTCTTAATATTAGTAACCTTTCACAAAACACAATATAATTTTGTAATTATTCGTTTAATTGTAGTCTCGTTTTTCAAGGATAATGCTTAGGAACAGTATCGGAAGATGCTGATTAGATCGACCTCCCACTTATTCCAAACTGAAATTCACACAGAAATAAGTAAACTTTTGTTTCCAGCATTACCTGTCTCTAGTAAACAGCTATAATCCAGGCGCGTGTATGTTCGGGAACTGAATGATGCCGCTGGACACGTACCCTTCAAAGCAGACGACGCTCGGCTGACGCGTTTAAGTCGCTATTTGCTGATTTGCTGGTGGCGTGATAACTGGGCCACATGACGTGTTTGCGATGGAGCTCGACTGGAAGTACTGGTCTGTGAACGTGACATATATTAACATAATTTGTAAATTTTTAAGAATTTTTTGATAATTGATGTAATTGTGGCTACAGAAAGCAAATATTATCGACATGTAACTATTTCAGAAAAATACATTGTAAAATTTTCTTTTTATCTTACAAGTGACCTCGAGAAATAAACACACACCCTTACAAATCCCAGTCGTGGCGGTAAGGTCTACCACGTGCTAAATTTAAGGCAAAATAAAAATAAAGCTGCATTTGAAAGTTGCAAAATGCTAGTATTTAACATTCAATGCCGCCATAATGTTCGATGTTCGTGAAATGATTGTTATTTAATGTCCTTAAACTATCTAGAAGTACCCGATCCGTCAAGTTGAAGTTGTCTTCGTGATTATATCATTTTTCAATCTTGCGCTTCGTTGACGTCGCCGACCAGCAATTAAGAGAAACCCGCAGTCTTCTAAGAAAATATGACGAAATATGCAACTGCTTTCGCACAAGCCTTCCAGACTCTCTTATTTATTTATTTTTTGCCTCACTCGAGGTCGTTGCGTGACCTTTTGACCTCCACGCTTCCCTCTTCGGTGAGGCATGGACTGTATGGGGTGAGGTTTGGGTTTTAAAAAGGCGGAGGAAAATGACATCTTATAGGTATGAAATGAACCAAAAAAGTTTTTAAAAGGCCGTCCTCTTTCTCTTCCGTCTTCCTACGGTAGTATGGGTTTGGGGAGCCGAAAATAAACGCAGCAGTCTGAAATTTAAAAAATCCGGGAAGGATCTGTTCTGTATATGCCATGTTGATGTTCGTGTCAGCATTTGGTGTGAGAAAACGCGCATTTTGAATTAAGTTTTCTTAGAAAGGTACCGTTAAAAGATTTGTACCTTCAGTTTTCGTGTGACGGCTTAACTGCATGCAGTTTGGCAATGTCTGTTCACATTTCTGGGCGGACCTTATCTTGCTAGTGGCAGTAGGGAAGGGATCGAGTGCAAAGGATGATCGAGAGGTATACATTTAAATGCAATGATGAGAGTGAAGTGAAAACAACTTGCATTTTCGTAAGCGTTAATAAACATAAAGGAATGTTGTACACATGTTTTAAAGCCTATATGTATACTGCACTAATAGCGTTTTGAGCCGCTGGTGCTGCATTTCCCATGTTATTTTTATTAATAAAAGAAAACAGAGGAGCAGCGATACAGACAACAGACTCAGTCTGGGTTTACTCGCATCACGACGACCGAATCATCGGTTGTGGCCGATTTTTGATTTGGGTGCTCAAGCACTTGCTTACCTCTCTACCCCTTGAAAACCCTCTCTCCCGACCATATGGACAGGGTGCTGGGGCTTGTGAGTGTGGAGGGGGGGGGGAGAAATCCAGAAATTTCTTGTAAATTGCATGCTCAGATTTACCAGATTTCATGCGTCTGCTTTGCAAAAGTTATAAACTGTTAAAGATTTTGTACGAACTCTTCTAGAGAGAGATGACATAGGGATATCGCCCCGGCCGAGTCGTACCTAAAATTGAAAATTTGGCAATCTACTATAGCTGTCCTGACAGACATCTGGCACTATAGGAAACAGTGCTAGGACCGGTTGGCAGGTTGTCAGTACAATGTGACTGGGTGGAACTGAAGCCTGTGTGGCGACAGCAGTCCCACGTGTGGCAGCACGTAAACTTTTCTCAGTAGCACTGTCATGATATGCACGCAGTTTGCGGCAGGACGTTAAGCAACAAACACCAGTAGATAAGAATGACACGGTGGCTTCCCGTCACACGACTCGAAGACGAGTGTGCAAAGGCACTTCGAATTTCGCAATTCTAGTGTGGTATTTCCCTAGGAATATTGTCAACAACCGTTAAAAAAAAGTGTACACTGCCTGAACCCTAATTTGTCTTGGCCTTGATTTTGTGGACTCTGTACTCTGTAACGACAAAATTGCGTTGACTCCACTCGTTTTAGGTCTTTCATAATTGTTCCTTGGCGAGGGACTTTGAACGTTATTTCCTGCGTAGTTCACTTTTGTGCACGCCTCTGCGAGTGGCAGGAGGGAGAGCACAAAGACCAGGCCGGTGGAATGCGAAAAGTATAGTAATGTCAACAGCTGTCCGGTCACCGTGACGCATGAGGACAAAGGCCAAAACAACAACCACAGGATTTCCAAATTACAGACATAATGGCGTTAGACTGGATGCACGCAGCGTCAACAGCCCGCCAGCATCACCAGACAAACGATGGACTGGAATCCTCAAGGGAAAAAAGAAAGCAGTTAAAGGACACCCAAAACAGACCTGTAGGACCATCTTGATGCAGGGGCTGGAGGGTCAGATCTGACCTGTGAGGCTTATTGGGAATGGAAACGTGGGAGTTGAAAGGTATTAACATAGATGGCTCGGACGAATGACCATTTACACCATAATTTATACACGCTTACTTCTCGTCTGTGACCATTATGATCTTGAAGACCCGTTAACACAAACACCCGCTCACCCCAAAGGGGTGTGGGGGGGGGAGGGGTCCTTGCGTGTGAATGCTGCGCACTTTTCAATGCGTATCACTAACATGGCGAAGTTACAGGTTGATGCGCTAAGGGATTCATAAAATACCTATTTTCTACTTATAGTATCTCTGTCCTTGCGCATGGTGTTAGTGCTAGAATTTGAAAGTAGCAATGCATACAGCTGAAAACTTCAGTTTCACAAGAATCGACCTTCGTAAATGGCTCGCTCAGCTGTTCGGTCACATCTGCAGGCTCATATCCGAAGGCTATTTCCCTCTATTATTATTATTCAGTCCTCTGTTCCTTTATAACATATACTTCTAAACTGTTCAGAAAATTGTTTCAGTTGGTCTGCAGGGCTTATGTAAAAACTTCTGCTCAAGTGCACGTAGAACAACGCGCTCCTCCCACCCTCGCCTCTCTAGCAATAACAGCACAGCCAGAGCAGGATCCTGAACTGCGAGTGCTGTTTAACGCAGGCATCAACTTACTGTCGCTAACAAGCTATCTTTTCAGTACACGTGCAGCTGCTGTGGGTCCGGTAATCACGCGGCCTCTAGAGCTTTTTGCCGTACGTCCGCTTTCGTCTCTAGCAAAAGGGCATTCGATGCAGCTTGTGGCCTTCTTGCAAAACCATGTCTGCTCCGACAGTTCGTTGCTGACACTTGGCTCATGCACCTCCCTCCTCCCTCACTTTTAAAAACAGACTGCTGTCTGCGGACCTTCCGTTTGCGATGCCAGGGTCAGATGTGCAGACCGGCTGCAGGTGGATAACGGAGCCACCGTTCTCACGGTCGCTCCCTCAGTAGTGAAGTCACGTGAGACACATGTAGGACTCGCCGACAGAACTGTACGACAGGTATTTGTGCAATGCACGCGCAGATGAGAGGTGTGTGTGGGGGGGGGGGGAGATTGTTGGTGGGACGGCCTTGTCCTATTACGCATGATCTGGTGTGGGAGTGGATGTAGTCCTTTTGACTTCTTCCCTCCATCAAATTAAGTTCTATATAACACGATAACCCAGTTCATTCCTTTAATTTCGGCAACTTTATACTGATCGCATATATGTGCGTGTTTGATTTTAAAAAAATTAATTCTTTCTTAATTCTTTCAAGATAACTTGCTGAAATTGAGTAATTCGGCCTGCAGTTACCGGGAAAGATGCAACGGTGGTGTGGCGCTTTCAACTCAATACCAGCACAGCGCTCCATTTCTCTTCCAATACAAGAAGTTACAAATAAAACTCTGTTGTCGAATTTTCCTGCTGAAAAAAAAAAATGGACACACACACACTCTCTCTCTCTCTCTCTCTCTCTGCTAATAAACTGAACTAAAATTTACTTTGCTTGCAGGTCCATAATTACCGTCCATATAAACAGACTTTCATCGAAAGAGTTGTCGGGCGAGCCACATCCAGATCACGCACTGGGGAACCTTGCCAAAATCAGGTCACGTTATCAGCCTCGCTAAGATCACGTACAAGGGGTCACTGTACTCTCAGCAGCGAGATTAGAGCATATATAACGCATCTATAACCTGTCAGAGCGAGGTCACCGCGCGATATGAGGGAGAGTGTCCCAGCAAGTTCGCACTCCGCAGATAGCGTAGCCGCCTACACTGGCCTTGCCTTTATCGATCGCGATCACGTGACAAACCATCGGCTCGCAACCTTTGTTGGGAACGGTTTGTCACGTGACAGCGATCGGAAAAATAGGTGCTTTTTATCATACTGTTTACGAAAGGCTGGTACGAGTCCCTGCGTGCCCCAGATGTTGTCCTTTCCTATATTAGCACACCGGTGTCTTCCAAATCACGTTAGCAGGAATTATCTATGACTAATATAGCCCACTCCCCGTACAAACAAAAAACCTTAACATGCCTCCGATAAAAAGGCACTAACTGGCTTTAGTGATACCTTTCATTTCCGCAAAAAACCCCCAATAATCTTGTTATTGTGCACTCTTGCGCCTTGAAGGCCTTCCTCTGGAGAGATGGAAGGGGGGATGTTTAACAGTACTGTCCTGGGCATCTCATAATTTTCACTTCGTATTTTTTTTCTCAGCACCTCACCATTTTCCAAATCAAAATCCTAATCAAAGTTCCCAGAATCACCACAGCCATGATAAAGATTTATATTTATTGTCTGTCACATTATCACAGTCTTTCGAACGCCAGCAAACAAAGCATGGCATCCTTTCTCTCAGTTCTACTGTCATCAAAAAAATCCCAACTAGAAAAAAAAAACTTTGTTGACAGCAGGCCTGCATGACAAGGCTTCACCATATGTTACGTTTTGAGTTTCGCTGTTGCGCTGTTTGATGACTTTACTGTGACAGCAGATAATGCCAGCACTGCTGAAATCAGGGAGGCAGGAATCCAGAGTGCCTACATTAGGCGATCCAGTAAAGAAAGTGGGATGATGGAAAGGGATGTGTGTGTGGGGAGGGGGGGGGGGCGAGGGACATCCCGAGCAGAGAGAGAGGAGAGAATGAAATCAAAGTGTGATGATGCAATTGATGCCCGATGACGTCACAGAAGCGGTAGGAATACCATGAAGTGGCCTCAGCGATGATGTGGAAGAGACTTGTATGGTGCCTTATTTTGCTGCTCTCCCAATGTTCTCAAGGCTTTTGTTATGAACCTCTGGACTTCTGCAAGCCAGGTATGCTGAAATTAAAAAACTTCTCGGTGAGCCAGCTAAAGGTGTGGGGACTATACTCTGCTGATGGTACCAGTGCGTGGCCACAGTTTCACAGATCCTTCTTGCCTGCAGGACACAGACAAGCCTTTTTCTGCGAGTCTCTGTAGGGCTTGCAGCCCAAGGCTAGCGTTCCCGCGTACATCACGTCTGCAGAGGACTTGCATGCTGCCAAGACAGAAAACAGAGGAAAAATAACCCACAAAACATTTAAGAAGCAAGCGCAGATGGCTGTCTAACAGTTTCAAGGAACAGCTAAACCCAAATGGGTATGGTTATGATTATAAGTTAACATGTTCACGCTTTCTTTAAAGGTAAAATTAAAGTTTGCCCCCTGCCCCTTGGCTGTAACACTGGGGCAGCATCGTGAGGGCTTTGCCTTTCTCCTCTCCCTTGCTGCCTTGCATTCCCCGACCCATGGTCAGATACCCATTTGCAGGCTGGGTCAGCTGGGGGAACTGCGCTGCGGCGCAAGGGTATCAGATCAGTGCCTTTGGGTTCGAAGATAGAATTTTAACCACGAGGGCCAACTGCATTGCTTCCACACTTTCACTGGTTTCCCTACAAACCCTGAGCAGCCGACACGGAAGGGAGGGCACTGGCAGAGCTGCTTCACATGCTAACTTTATTAAAATTGTTAATTGTATGTGTATATATACACACCCACACACGGGAGGGAGAGAGAGCACAGCTACAACACGATCTCCCGTCAAAAACACCGAGCGACCTCATGGCAGTTAACACTGCAGCATATAAATATATATATACCTAAATTACACGTTATTTCATATAGTTCCTTTACTTACTCTTGTAATTGTTTTCAGACAGGTGCCTTTTGATCTCCTTGCAGATCTTCTGCAGGCACTTCTGGAAACGATCGTCACATGATTCTTTCTCTTTGTTGCACGTGTCGTAGCAAAAATCATGCTCATCACAGCATCGCTCAACAGATGGCAACACCTCCCTGGCGTCGAGCTGTTACACGTGTAAAATACTTGTAACTAAACTACGTAGTAGAATGTCGAGTCATTTAGTACGAGACATGGCACCCCGCCTGGGAAGCAAAGGTCGATTCATTTAAATTCAAACGAAGCGTTTCCTTTAAAACCGAAGACCCAACACTCAAGAGAGATAGAGAAAAGAGAATTGATCGGATGGGGAAAATCTCAGGGGGAATAGGGATGGGAATGTAGCGAACACAAAGGGTGTGTGTGTGTGTGTGGTGGTGGTGGCGCGCGCGTGTGTGTGGGGGTAGTCAGAGATCAAATTAACGTAGTATTCGATAGTAGATTGTCTTACTTTTAATCCAAATGATCCACATCCATTCGATGATGGTGTATGGGAAGGATTTGGTTTGGGCTTCTGGCCTGCAGGGAAAACATGCGACGAACATGCAAATAAAAGTACAGGAAATTCTGACAAGTGACTAAATTAGTAAATACATGTTCACCACTATTAAAGACTTTCGTTGAGTCAAGAGTACGCTTCGCTTCGCATGCACAGACTTTCCTAGAAAAATCTTCGTGTCAGCTCGATCTATGGTCTGCTTTAATAATCAGCTGTCCAATCTCAAGTCCAGCACAAGAAACCGCGGGTTAGCGTGTGTCTTGAATTATTTTGTAACATTTGGCGTTTTATAAATGTATTATTAGGTACCCAGTAAAGGGAAGCTACACTGTCTACATATTCGAGTCACACGAAGCAGGGTATTGTCTGATTAATCACGTGGTATCCCTCCATTTCGTGTAGTGTTCAAGAGCAGACAACGGATTTCCCCGATTCGGTGCAAGAAATGGGATCAGTTGTATCCTCGGCTTAGATAATATGAAACTCACTAACAGAACCCACTTTCATAAAGCATGGCGGTAAGACCATACAGATATGTGTCGATGGTTACCATGCCTTGTTGATTTGTCGCGACAGTCGTGTGAGTACGGTCTGATCCCAGGGCCAGGTCACAGTTTGAGTTTCATGTAAAGCACTCTAAAAACGAAACCAGTGAAGTGCTTAGTTTCAAAAAGAATCTGAAACGAACTTACCATTGGGACACGTGTATTTGCATCCATTTTTGTCTCCCACGTAATCGAATATAGTGTTAAACGTGCTTGCGATTAGATCAGTGAGACTGTCACTGTTCAAAAGGGAGCCATTTGCTGCTGAAGTCAAACTCGCTAAGAAGAGCAGTAAAAATAGAACGGGCCCCATTCGGTGCGTTATTCTCAACGTTTCACAAACACTGACCTAAATAGAACATCTGTTAAGCAGACTGGCAGATAACAGAGAAGAAATTAGTTAATAACAGAAAAATATGTGCTTTAGTACTTCCAGCTTGGGTTGGGGGTAAGACCGGAAGACTCGTTAATACACGTAGATCTAGTTCATTGGTAGAACGTACAGCTGCGACCACCGACGTATCCTTCAACATTTCTGATAGGGCGTTAGCGTAAACCTTGCGTCTGCATTGAAATGTTACTTGAATTTAATTAGCATTAATTTCATTGCAGCACAATTAATTAACTGGGGAAAATATGATCACTATATCAGTATGATATGAATATCACTATATCGTATATGATCTGAAATCAGAGCTCTCCAAGGTTCAGGTTCAAACAGCTAGAGGCTGCCCGTCTTATTTATAGGTGTGTATATGAATACAACTGTAATAATACTAAATTCAGTTTTTGGAAGGTCACAGATCCATATGTCGACAACGAATATAACAATCGTTCAATGTAGTGGGAGGACTACAATGGGGATTGTATGCTATTTTCCTCTTCTATAAAAACAGTGCAAAGGTAAAAACCAACACTTTTTCTAGCAGGCCTACTGAAGCTGATTTTAAAAAGTTAAATTATTAAGAATTCTGTTATTTACAAAGCTTACTTTGTAGGTTGCCTTTAGGTTTATACACAAAAGGTGAACTTTAAACGGATAGGGGAGTCTATAGTAAAATAATGGAATGTTAAACATCTGTTCCTCAAAGCAGTGTACTTAGGGCAAATCAGAAGATAGTGGTAAAGACCTTCCAGACGATGGCCATCACATTGCTCCCACTCAAATATGGAACTGGGTTTGTTAAAACACGGGATTCCATTGATAATCTGCCATGGGGTCTTACATAGAATTATGCATGCATGTGACCCTGGAACTTTTGGAGGTGTGAACTTCCGGCCTTGCCAGCTGACTCTCTGTTGTAAAGTGGCTGCACTATGTCAGCCCTTACTATGAAGAAATCTCGTCCAATCTGTTGCGTACCGCAATGTAGTGTAATAAGTTACAATTGGCCAACTTTGTCCTTCCATGGATTTCCCAAAAATGAAAAAATCCAGAAGCTGTTGCACAGCTGTCAACACTGACTTCAAGGGTTTGCTGTGCTACAGTACAAGATTCCAATGTAGTCATTTTAATTGTATTTACTTCCATTTCCATATCCATCTAGTAATCAGAAGTAATAATATAATTATTTTTTTCTTAAAATTTGGTGAAAACAAATGCACATGACAGTTTGAGTGATCACTACAAGCCATTAACTGTCATTGCTGCATATGAGGTAACACTGACTTTCAATTCCAGCACTTGTGATTAGATATCATTTATCAAGTAATAACAGTGCAAATTCTTAGCAAGTTCAAGGGAAAAAAAACTAAGATCTGCTACCATTTGCTAGTTTACTGCCTTTCCCTCATCTAAGTGGTGAACAATTATAATGGCACATATCCACCAGTCTGCAGTGTAAGGCATTAATTCTAGTAATTGCCAAAATTTATGCAGTAAAACAGCATTATGAAGTAGACAGGAAAATAAAAATAGACATCTATTTCTTTGTCCTGCCTTAAAAAAAAAAGAACTGTTGCTTGGCAAGTATCGTCATAAGAATTTGGTGCGACTGTAGAAATGAGTATCAAATATTGCATGATGCATGAAAAAAAATTATGAGTAGCTATACGTTGCTTGAGCAGTATGCGAGACACAATAGAATTAGCAAAATAATAATAATTTATTTTGTAATGCGCCAAACCAAACTACCAAGTTTGCTCGCACGCATTCGCACAATGTGACGGACAATACATGAATATGGCGCATAGATTCCCCCACTTCAGTCACACCTTAATCAAAATTCTTCCCTCCCAACTTCACCCCCCTCGTTTTTACCAAGTAATAAATTCTTGGTCTTTATACTGTTATATATACATTTGTATGATAGTCAAAAAACAATTTTAACAGTGTACTTTTATGCGAAACAACTTTGCTATCATTAACATTTCTGCAGTGCTACAAAGATCCATCAATGAATGAGAACATGGGTTGACTTATCACGCAGGTTAAATATGTATTTCTCAGTGAAATATTTGTATCCACGATCACGTTCTTTTTGCCCAGAACCTCCGCTGTGTGCTTCAACATCTCCAAAAGAAATATGTGGTACACACTGCAGATTTCTGGAGCAATTTTGCAATGCTGGTGCTTTGGCCATAGCGAAGTGCCTGGAGCAAAAGTTCTGACACCTCCAGATTTGCCATGCATGTGTTTCGCATATCTAATTACGAAAGACCCCATGCCTCAAGAGACACAAAGCGGTCCTATATTCACAATGCGTTTGCTGAGTTACATAAGCTGGTCTAATTCAGTCAGGGTGGTAGCGACAGTAGTCAGGATATAACAAAAGTGAATTGGGCCACTTTGACAATAACAGCCAATAACACAAGTCTTTCTTTCACTGTGGCGATTATTGCCAACGTTCTGCATTTACCACACATAACTAAACCTATAGCTGCATGGTAGAACTCGAACATGAGAGTTGAGAGACCCAGTTGGGTCTACCAGACTTACTGTGTAAGCATAACATACAATAGCAGTGCTTTGGGTATCTGTAATCCTCTAGAGTTAGGACCCTGCACCAGTAGCTACATTAACGACATCCGAAAAGTCGATCACAACTGCCACATTCTGTGTGTTAGACAGAGAAGCATGAGTGAGAGTGGAGGAGAGATGTATTCTACAGCATTTTTCTTTTTCAAACATGCGAAAGCATTTGTGGACACAAGTCTTGAATGCCTGATGTTGTTAACCAAATAGAAAAGGTGATATTAATGTATAATTCAAAGTTTGGAAAAAAGCCTAGTTGGAGCCTAAATATGAGCATCTGCTGAACCTTTTCAATGCTTACACTTAAATAATACAATAGTACATTCCCTGTTCTTGTAGAAATATTCCAGTTGACATTAATTATGGTAACACAATTAGGGTAACAAAATAAAATTTTGACTAAAAGTTTGACGCATAAGTGCAATTCTTCTGTCTGGATGATGTAAATCTCTCGTCTAAAAAAGTTGCCTGTAAGGAAATCTCATCTTTTTTAAAGGCGATGAATTAGTATCAACTATATTGTGCACCATAAATAGTGCATCAAAAAATTTTGAGGCAAAGATTCTGCCTATTCTGGTGCAGGTTGGATTTTTATTGAAGTTTTTGTTGGTTCCTAGTTGAGCAGTAGAAGTCTGAAGGAATGATCCGAGGCATTGTGGTGAGGGTTCTTTAGAGAGAGAACTTTGTGTGCCTTTGGCTTTCCTCTCCAACTCATCAGTTTGAGTTTAGGGAATTTTGTCTGTGTGTGAAAAAAAAATTACCATTGATCTTTAATATGACATAGAAACATTTATTTATTTATTGTTTGGAGTGTATAATAATTCTGTGCATACATTGAGAACCCATGACAAAATTCTTCTGAATAGCTTTCCATGAAAGATCGCATGGTTTCTAAACAACTTCATCCCTTAAGTGTGACAATCACTACACTGTTGCAGATGCTTCTGGAATTTCTCTTCACTCTCAAAGTCTGCAATTTCACAAAATGGACACACCCACTCCCCTCTTTTGTCCTTTGCCTTATATTGTCCCAGCTTGTCTGACTGGAGAGCTACACTAGGAGCACTTGAAGCCTGTGATGCAGATTTTGAGCCACTGGCTTTGTTGCCAGACTGTGGTAATCTGGCTGGTAATCTCTGAACCTGAGGTGGAGGCAAGGGATCACCAGGTGATAAGTGCCAGACTGGCTGTGTGTAGTGAGGAGGGTATGCAGAAGCTTGAGGCAGATTTTTGTGCAAATTTGGTGTGCTCCTGCTGACAGAAGTGTCAAGAGGTCTAGTGCCTGCAGTACCATCGGCTATGCCTGCACCAGGAGAGTTTCTGCTTTGGGTGGTGCTTGGACTTGGCCAGCAAGGTCTGATAGAAGCACTGCCTGATACAAGTCTCCCTGGACTTGAATCTCTTACAGAGTGGTTCAAAGAACTCTTCAATTGTGGTAGTTCATTAAGCTGCTCACTTGAAACATTCCCTCGCTGCCCACTGCCTTCCAAACATGCTTCAAGAGTATGTACCAGGTTTTTCAAACGATTGTTCTGAAAATGAAAAGCGCAGTCATCACTAATATTACATGTAGTAATAAATGACTAGCGCAGTCATCACTAATATTACATGTAGTAATAAATGACTAGCGCAGTCATCACTAATATTACATGTAGTAATAAATGACTAGTGCAGTCATCACTAATATTACATGTAGTAATAAATGACTAGCACAGTCATCACTAATATTACATGTAGTAATAAATGACTAGCACAGTCATCACTAATATTACATGTAGTAATAAATGACTGATTTAAGCTTTGAAAGGTTTTAGGTGAGAAAAGCAGACCTATAATGATCATGGATATAAAATTTTGGTAGTCCACTTCAAACTAATGGCAGGGACAATCTTTGGTGGTCTCGACCCTCTGTTTCATAGTATGGGGGCCTGCCAAAGACACCAAGCCTTTTTTTGGCACAGCAATGGCACATATGTACACATATTTCCACATACTTTATGCTGCATGGCTATGGTAAACTGGAAGTATGGAAGGCAGAGCTCCCTATTCTAAGAAATGTTACACAGCATTGTGAAAAAGCTCTGCATTTTTCATAAATCCTTACACTTAGTGGCTGTAGCAAGACGCTTAGTCTCTATTGCCAGAAATCAAAATTTGGACGCTAAACGGGAAGATCATCTGTTTTTAAAACCAAAAAGGTGGGATTTTGTTTTTGAAACTTAAATTCAGCATTCTATTGGCCGCTGTCTAAAATTGTATATCAAAAGGGAGCAAATGTTTTATGGAAAGCTGGACTAAAATCATCTAATCATTTTCCTTTAAGGATCATCCAATGAAGATCAGCCTTTAGACATCCAGCTTTAAGAAAAGCAATTACAATACTTTTCTGTTGTAAAGAAAATTGAAGTTAGATTGGTTTGCGACATCTGCCTGCCACAACATACTGCAAACATACACACAGGGCGAGAATATACTGTAAACATATACAAAGGAAAAGACACTGTAAACATATCAGGGGAGAATACACTGTAAGCATATACACAAGGGGAAAATAAACTGTAAACACAAGGGAAAAAATGTACTGTAAACACATGCACAAAAGGGAAAAGATACTGTAAATACACAAGGGGAAAATATGCTTTTGACATACAAAGGGAAAAGACTGTAAACATACAAAGGGGAGAATATACCGTAAACACAAGGGGGAAAGATACTGTAAACACATATGGGGATAATATACTGTAAACATAAAAGGGGAAATACTGTAAACATGTGCACAAAGGTAAAAGATACTGTGAACATACAAGGGAAACCTATACTGTATACATACATCTTCTTCTAGTTGATCACATCTGTTAAGAAGCTCTTTCTCATCCCGAGAAAAACGCCTGCGTTCATCTTTCATCATGCCTAAAAGACGCCGATACCTTTCCTCAGTGTGAACAGATTTCCTTCTCTCTTTATCAATCTGCAATGAAAACACACACCTCTGTTTTACTTACATACTTTTTCTAATTTATGATTGTGTATAGCACCAGATACAAACTCACCACCACAGAGCCATTATATGGAAATTTAGTTATGCTAAAAAGTCAATGTGTATGTTTTTCTAGCATGTTCATGAGTTGCTGGCTGGGTGACATGAAGATACATGAAATGCTAAAGCCAAAATAATACAGAATATCTAGGTACCTTTCCTTGCCCAAAAGAAAAAAAATTTCTTCACTTCTATTTCTTCTTTATTTACTTTATTTTCTAAGCAAATGCAACAGTTGGCCTTCCTGTGATTGAGTGAAGTGGATGCTAATGAAGTACAGTCACATACTTTGTTTTCTTTTGCCTGACTTACATTCAAATTATTACAAGATTGGTCATGAATTGTTTCACATCCAGTCAGTGATGAAGGTTATCTCATGGAAAGGAAGGGGAGGAAAACCTGAGCCTTCTGACAGCTATCTCTGTAAATAGGCACCATTTGCTGAGAAACTGAGCGCCAGACTTGAACAGAACTCGCAACCCTTTGGATTGATGTCATGCATGCATTACCACTACACTACAAGCCACTTTACATGAAAGAGATTTCAAATTCACACGTCAAACCTCATCATAAAAGACAGTTATCTCTGCAGCAAGTTGCCTGCGATGTTCTTCCGTTTGTCTCAGTTGCTCCTCACAAAGCAGAAGTTTGTCCTTGGTAGATGTTAGCTGTTTCTCCATGGCTTTCTTTTGTTCTACCTCATGTCTCATCTGCAGGAGAAAAACATCCCATAAATACTATTGATAATTACACGGCTTCCTGAATATGACAAAATATTTAAACATGAGAATATATTGTACATGTAATTTAATAAGTAAACATGCCCAAAAATAACTGATCACAAGCCTTTAAAAAAGCACCAAGAAGTGAAATGCATTCTCTAATTAAACAAAATTTGATTTGACTAGTGTCTGCAAGCTTCAAATGTTTGTTACAAAAAGTGTCATTATACAACTCTTTTGTTTTGGACAAGTAGGTACCTACCTGGGTGGATTAAACAGGAACTACATATGACATATTACAAATACTACAGAATGCATTTTCAGAGCACTCCAGATCCCAGGACATTCTTGACAGAAACCAGGCAGACAATCCTTCAACTCAACAAATATGGACAGGACTGAAATTTGTGGATGTGTATAAAGTTTTGAGAAACAGGAAGACAGGGGGCAGGGGTGGAGAGATGGGGGCAATTTGAGTATATATACATGTTCTGAGTGTATGCTAGGTTTTTTGGTCGTTATGTTTTCCTTTGTTGGGTTTTTTCTTCTTTTTGTCCTATATGGTGGGTGGCATATAATATATCCTCAAACTATTAATAAAGTCTTTGGTATCATATATGTCTGTTGCTACTAGTCATACTGACCAGATATGCCAGCATCTGCTTTCATCATAATTATTCTGAAATTATTCTGAAGTATTGTGCAGATTAACCACATAACAGATACATGTTTTATGCAGAATGCTGTCAGCTTGCACTAAGACAACGAGTTTAGCTCTTGATTCCAAAGTCTCTATATCTATTAAAAGCATACTAAGAAACACATATAAAAATATCTTTCTATGAGCAATAAAATGTTAACTTCATGCAGAACACCAGGAGAGGACTTTCAAACCTACTTGAGTGTAGTGGTGTTTCTGGAGGTCAATTTGCTTCTGCAGGTTCTCGTTAGCTGCTCTGACACTCTCTAACTCAGCACACAATTTTACATCAAACTCGTCTTCTTGTAATGTCTGTATTTCTCGAGACACATAGCATACACCTGGTTCCACAATAGGAGGTAATGCTGAATAGCCGGTGTCTGATGGTGGCTGTCATAAATAATTTCGATAAATATAAAGTGCTCTACAGAGTTTTGAATAAAAAATTTTTAAAAACTTTTCAAACTTAAAAAAGAAAGTTTTTGTCAATTACAGCATTTTTTAATGTAAAGCATTTATGTTACACTGCACGGAGATTTTCCAAATAAAAGTGCAAATGAGTTTTACTATTATGAAAATGAATAAAACTAATTAGTTCTGCTGGAGACACTGGAAAATATTGGAAAGAATCAATACAAATGATATACATATCTGAATGTTATCATCCATGTTCCATGCTCTCTCTCCCCTCCAAACACACACACACCCTCCCCCCACTCCAGCTTCTCTCAGAGTACCTGAGACTGAGGTCCAGCCTTGGTGCTCAGTGAGTGGACATGGCGCTGATCTTTCAGAGTCTTATTTTCATCAAGGAGATGAGTGATTTTAGTGTTGAGTGCTGCCATAGCATGATCCTTCATCAAAACATATTTTTCCATTTTCTTCAACTGTAATTACAAAAAAACGGCTATGTCAATAACATCTCAAACAATCTTGAAAGGAGCATTTCAAATTATCACACATTCCATGAGGCTGAATGTTGTGTGTGTAACTGACAAAGACAGAAAGGAAGAGAAAGAGAGGGGCTGTATGTGTGTTCAATCATGTGAGTGCAGAGAAGACCGATGGTAAGAGGAAAAGGATGCTATTAGGGATGGAAATTAGGGGACGCTATCCAGGTTATGCCCCTAAAGCACCAGAACACAGCAAGAAGGGAGCCTGCAGCTACTACTAGTATCAGTAATCCAAACTTCATCACATGTACTCATGCGTGATCTTTCCCCCAGTTTTAATGCTCCACTTTCCCCACAGAATGAAATAACAGCTAGGTGGACCTACTGTCCCACTCAAGATTGAGCAATAGCTAGAGCTATTTCTCAAACAGCACTGCATTTTTTAAATGGATTTTCCATGAAAAAAAGACATTATGCAACACATTTTCTTCTATAAAGGATGCAGACAACAGAAGTATATGAAACAAGATCTTACTTTCTCAGCCAAGTGCTGCTGATCAGTGTCAGCTGCAATGACTTTGCTTTCCTTGTCTAGGAGCTGGGCATTCGCCTCTTCTAATTTCCTTGCAGTCTCTTTCAGATGTTCCTAAACATTGACAGAGAACCTCTCCACTATTTCAAATCATATGATAGGAAGAGCAAAAGCAAAATTTCACACCAATTCATCTGTTTGAAAATCGTAATATCAAGCATTTACAGAACAATAGTAATGATATATATATATATAGTATAGGTCACAATGAAACAACTCCCACCCCTAAAACTAAAGTCTCATCAATTTCACACATTGACCAAATGAAAAAAAACTTTAATATTTAGAAGAAAGATGAAGTGCTTACTGAAAAGCAAACTTCGTCAATAGCTTACATTTTCTTGTAGCAAACTATGCATAAGTCGCTTAGACTTATCTAGCTCGTCTTGCATGAGCTCAAACTCCTCAGCCGATACACCAGTATCACCAAATGAATCAGCAGACTCCTGGGAAGGCTCACAACACTCTTGTGATCCTTCAATGAGGTCAAGATCTGGAATATTAAACTGTTGTTCTTGTGAACTGGAAACTGTAGCAGTCTGTGTATAACCTCTAGGGGTCTCGTCCTTGCCAGGGAGATTGTCGTTAGGAGGATGATCACCGTCCAGGTAAAGCCGACTGGGAAGCTGCAAGCTCATACTTTTCACAGACTCTCCGTCTGTTTCCAACTGCCCTGATCTGTCATCATTATTATCTCCAAGTATGATATGTCCTTCAAATGACCCAGCATTGTTGCCAGAATATGTGCTGGATTCCAATACAACATCCATTTCAAATGGCAGTACCCTGTTGCCAGCATCAAATGTACTCTTACTTGCATCCGTGTTGGACTCCAGCATGACAGTCCCAACGTTGACATGCTTACTTTGGTCAGGCACTGAACTATCAAATCTGAAAACCTGTCTTTCTGAGTCTGCATCTTGTGTCTGCAAGAAACTGGTAGACTTAGGCATCATGCATGATGAAGAAAACTCTTTATTCTGATTCACTCCATCCATAAGAATTAAGCTTCTCTGTTTAAGGGACTTCTCATCTGTTAACTCCTGAATAAAGTTACAGAATGTTTGCATCACAAGCATCTGCTTGACTATTATGGTCAGCTGTGAACGAGGCAGCCTTATCACTTCTTCTGTTGATGAGTTATCATTTGCCATAGTATTCAGTCTTGATATTAAACCTCCCAGAAAATCTGTAGGAGATTTATTTTTGTTAGAATCCTGATTTTTATCACTGGCTGGCAGGATCTCCCTGTCAGGCTGCTGAAATTGTGGCTGTGATTGTCCCATTTCTTTAGGACAGTCGATTAAAGAATCTTGGTTTTCTTGTGGCATATCTGGCCCTGCAGGCTGAGAAATGATAGCAGAGTGCAGAGCTGGAAGTATGCTGTGGCCAGGTTCTAGGCTCCCTGCAGTTTTTGACAAAATATCTGAAGTCACCTCGGATGAAAGCACAAAACTTCTGCATGACTCCATCATGATAATGTGATCCTGAAAAGGCAGAAACAAAATGCACACAACAAGGATTTATATAGCTGTAATATGCTGAACAATGTCTAACAAAAGAATAATACATGAATTTGTGATATTTATGATAGATTTTTACATCTCAACAACAGCACTCCAGGATAAATATCTGTATTTTTATGTTGTAATTATTTCCTTCTTCCAGACCTATATGAATGTCTCATATCACTTTTAAAATTTTATGGAACAACTGAAATGTTACCATGTTTCCCCCTCCAGTTGTCAGAAGGTGTAATAAATTATATTTAAAAAGTTGACCAGTAACAACTAATAAAATATCAACATGCTGTTTGTAAACATGAGCTGCAGGCATTTAAAATTAAGTAATGATAAACAGAACAGTTATATAACTATTTTTTTAACAATATTGATTTTAACGAAGGAACAAAATACAAATTGTGAATCAAATGAATAAATACAATTTCAGGTACACTATGAATCTATTACGTCCCCAAAAAGGCAAAAAGGTACCTGGAAATTACGAGCAGTCTCTCTCTCTCTCTTGCTCTTCCATAAACTCCAGATCTAGTAATGACTCGCTGAGAAAATCCTTTTAAAACTTAAAAAAGGAAAAAAATCCGTTGTTAACCTTCGTGTCTAGAATCTAATCATGATAATATGCTGTGAGACCAAAAACGGGTATTCCCGTATATCTAGTTTCAGTTCCTATTTTCAGGCAAGTGCAATTAAGTCAAAGGAATTAATATCTATCTAATAAAAGAATCAGCCGTTATTCCGCAAAATGGCCAAAGATGCCTTTTGAGCAACAAAATATGACATATCGATGTCCGAGATACGTCGCCTTTTTCAGTACTGTGTATGTATGCGATCACAAAAGACAATTGATTAAGTTACGGAGGGTGGGCGATCCCATTTTATCACAAATAAACTTCAACTCGGACTAATTTATATTAAATACTTACATTATTAAAAAAGGTGTTAATTCTTTGGACTCTGCCTAAACGACTATATAAAACAGGGTACGAAATAATATAAATATCTTAGCAGTTTGCAGTTTCACTTTGCAAACCGAAAATCAAAATGGTTATGACATAATTAATACAACTCTCCGTAGAAAGATCCGAAAGTTAGTATGAAAAAGTACTGAAGTACAGAATCCAATCATAAGCTAATCAACGCCGAGGTGTCATAATCGTAACCTTACCCCTCACCCCTCCCCTAACCTCTACCTCTTCCAGAGACTATAACCCTTAACCCTCCAAAAGCCCTGCCTTTCCCCTACCTACCAGAAACACCGTCCGGAAATAAAGCTTGCCACTTGATTGGCTTCGGCGTTTCAGTTTTTTTCCCCGCTGCGTAGCTCCTGGAGGAACAAGGGACGTAATGCTTTCTCACCATGGAGCAATGTCCGGACTAACAACATGCATTTTCAGTTTGAACGACTTTTCCTTGAAGCAGACTTATAAGGTTTGAATTTTCAAAGTAATGATATCCATGGAAGTTCCAACCTGACGTCTGTATAACTCGTCAGGTTCAGAGTATTTCCTGTTCGGATACAACACTTAACACTTTTTTGTTGTTGTTCACTGTGATCGTATGACAGCTTGAACTTGCGTACTGCAGTACTACTAATTTTTTGCAGGTAAGTGTGAATATCAGTGCCTCACTGCCTACGTAAAAGACTTAAAGAACACGATAAAGCGAGAATAAGCTGTTTAAACCGCTCAGTAATATTTTAAAGTAGTATTTTAGTTTATCACTGAGTGCATGATACTATAGAAAATATATAACATAACTAATAACGTGGTAGATCGAGTCATGGATACTAGAAATAATCATGATGTCTGCATTTTTCAGAAATGTTCATTGTCGTTCGATTTATTTATGTTTTAATTCGAGTCTGCGGCTAAAGCTTTATCTCAGCAATCGCGCGGGCCTATGAAAAGTGGTTAGAGGATTATAATTTATAAGACAGCAGTGCTGAGTTTTTTTCCATCCGTTCAGAGTGGCTTAATTTGTGTAGCTAGAAGTAGCAGCGTACTTCATGAATCTGAAGCGCAGAGTTTGCAGGATTGTGAAGGTCCAAATCTGTATTAAAAAGGAAAAGCTGGGCTCATTGATTGAAGTGTCTGTGTTTAATTTTTAAATATCATTACTGGGTTTTATGTACTTTGACAACCAAGGAAGGGGGAATCTGATTCTGTTAGTTTTAACAAAGACAACCATGTAAGAAAAGTGTAAAGCTCTGCAGTGGTTGGAGTGTCATTTGACAAACTCAGGATTGATACACTGATTCTGGCACACTAACAAGGAGGAAGCTGAGAGTGAGAAGGAGCGAGTTATGGGCTTACACTGTTATAGCAGCTGGCAGCCTGTCATGCCACCAGGTCAAATGCTAAACATTACCAAACCTTTTCCTCATTGCCTAGACAGTTGGATATTGGGTAGTTTAAACTTAAAGGAAAAACCGAGTTTTAAGAGGAGTTGGTATTCTTGTCAGTCTGACATTTTTTCAACAACAGTTTAATTAGATTTACCCTCGTGACAATTAAAAGCAACATATGACCAAGTTATCAATCGTTTCATGGGTGGTGCCATGTTTGTTTTGGCAGTGACATCACATGGGCTTCTGGTAGGTCTGTGACAAGGTGGATAGTCTAACTCGAGTGCATTTCCTCAGTCCAAGTATGTATGTACCCTTGGTTTTCTCCTGTCAGTAAATCACAAAAACTCATGTTTTTGACATCCTTCTTTAGTTGCTTATTGAAATAAACCAAAAGCTTAGTGCTACTAGTCCTTAGAGGCCATGCTATGTGACACATTCTGGGGCTTTTGTCTTAAAAATGAAACCTTATGTGCTAAACTGAAAAATGGCCTTTTTGTTTTAGTTTGCTCTACTGGAGTCATCAGTAAATAGCGTAGACATAGGAAGTATTTTTTAAGGCACAGAGATTATTTTTAAGCCCTGTTGTGTTTCAGCTTTTTCTTTAGCAGCAAGTCAGCAGTTGAATTTTAGGATATTACAAGAACTTAATTCTCAAACATTGAGCAACTGACCCTATTACATGTAGTGTACAATTTGTTTTTGTGTGTAATACACTGTACAAGCTTTCAAACACTGCTTACTTCAAAAGATTGAAAGATCACCCTGCAATGCTTTATGCTTGCTTTGTTGAGAGGAGCTGGAACCATGCCCTAAAAACAACTGTACATAACTGCTTTTATCACTTTCTTTATAAAGATGCAAATGGAAATCTTTCAATACTGTCATCTTTTAAATGGAAATAAACCATTCCATAAAGTAAAATGTCTAAGAAT
This sequence comes from Lanistes nyassanus, assembly GCA_004794575.1. Classification (NCBI taxonomy): domain Eukaryota; kingdom Metazoa; phylum Mollusca; class Gastropoda; order Architaenioglossa; family Ampullariidae; genus Lanistes; species Lanistes nyassanus. Next base: position 71,496 of record SMGT01006915.1, on the reverse strand, counting down.
TGGTGAAGTTATAATAAATGGAGCACACTCTGTATGGCCAGACAGTTCCAAATCACAGTTAATTTTATAATTCAGAATTGTGCTTTGGATCAATGTAGCTGTACATGTACTAGTTATAATTTTATGATGAACAACAATAAGATAAAAGAATTTTTCATTGTTTCACCATGAAATCTGTCTCCTCAGTTACTTTGATACAGTTGCTAATATAATTATTGATGTATTAAGATAAACTAGAGGCTGAGACTGAACTTTGAAATAAAAAGTAGATGCATGGACACATAGTCTAGACATATAGTCTATTACTTGAAGACTGTAACATCTGATTCTCATTGATTCTGTTATAAATACACTGTACGAGTTCATCTTACGTTTGGATTAGTTGACAAAGCTTTGGATGGGATAAGTCTAAATTAGTCAAGCATAAATTTATAATTATAGTTGATGGCTACATGCTTTCTTATATTTAAAAAATCTTTTTTGGGCAGGTAATCACAAGAGACAGAATGTCCCTGAGATAATGAGTGCTAGCAAATTCCCTGGCATCTAGGAAAGGAGACAAGCACAATGTCAGGGGTGTTGGGCTGGGGCAAAGCTGTCAGCGGGCAGCTGGGCCTGAAGGGTGAAGAAGTGGATAAAGTTCTAGTGCCCAAGGAGATACCCAACTTACGCGGCAATGAAGTGGCAGACATTGCTTGTGGTGAAAATCACACATTGGTTTGTCTGAAAGATGGCAGTGTGTACAGCTGTGGCAGCAATGATCACAGCCAGTTGGGCCACACCAAATCATCAAAACGTTTTGGTGAGCAGAGAACCTCAGGTTGCCATGTCTGAGCATTTGTATGTGGTCTCCTTTATGTTAAAAAAAAAACCCCAATTAATCCTATAAATTCTATGTTCACTTTTGTGTATGTAAAGGAGAAGCAAGTGCTTATGCACCACACTCTGGTAACCATTTTGTTGGCATGCCTTTTTCTGTTTAGCTCAGGAAAAGTTACACCCCACCTTTATTTTTTTTGGTGCTCCTTGCAGTGTACCATATAAAGATAAATAAAGGAGTATATTTTATTTATTTTAAAGGAAAAGCAAAGTCTTGGGTGAATTGTGTGGCAGCATGATTCTTCAAATCCATGTAAGACTATTTTTGGTCATGCTTTAGTTAGACTTGGCCTCTAGCTAACTAAAGAAAAGACAAAACAAATGTCTTGATCCAGCATCTCTAGTGCACCGCCATCTTTGCCTTGCCTGTGATGCCTTATCCCCTCATCGTAGGCCTGTAACACAGCCGGATGATCTACAGTGTCTTTCACCAACACCTACCTCAGCCTTGGTTTTTCCGGGTTTGTAAACCGCAGAGTCTTGTGTTTTTGCATCCCTGTTGCATTATTTGTTGAGACATCTAAATGCACGGCAGTGGGGTAGGGTGGCTCTGCTGCGGAAAAGCCACTCCACTGCCTTTTGCAGTCATGCAACACCATATATCCAATGTTTCATCTGATTTGGTTGCACATGGCGATCTCCACAGCCTTGAAATTTTGTCTACCAAAATAAAGTTTAGTTATTATCAGAAATATCTAGGATATTTGTTTGCTGTCTTTGCCAAGCCACGTGCAACATTTTTAGTTCCAGTACTCTGGTGTTTTGTTTTTCTTGTTTAATACTAAGTCAGCACCAAAGACCATCTCTTGGCACTGGTAAGAAGGAAATGTGGGATAAATGGTGATGGGAGAAAAGAAATGGGAAAGGACTCAAGTACCTGGAGAAAATCCCTAAATGTCTAGCCCTGTAAACAGGTGCCACATGCAGTGACTGTGTGTGCCAGGCATGGAATCCTAGCTCAAGTCCTTTGCGTCAGCAACATTGATTCATTTTTTCACTGCTACCATGCAGGCTACCCTCCACTTTGCTTTTTCCTTTAAAGAAAGAAGAGCCCAGAATATAGTGTGTTGTCCTGAAAGAAGGATCAAAAATCTTTTGTCTCATGAAGTGAAGATATGAACCTCAGCCTGCGGCCACTATATAGTGCATGTGATTCCACTACAGGGAAAGTGCCATTAACATGCAGGCTGTCTGCAGCAGCGTGGTTTGTGTGAATACTCATAAAAATGTGATGTTAGGAACACAACTGGTTGAGGAAATAATTCCAATGAAATGCTTGAAGCTACTTGAATGTTTGCCTTGAAGTGGGGCATGGCTGGTGTTAGATACCAAAGGTAGTGGCACGACAGACTGAGAGACTGGTGACATGATGTGGGCCTGTTTCAGAGTGTGAGGCACAGCCATCTGTGAACAGTATGAGTGAGCTTAATGCAGATTTTTAAAAAATCTTTGTTTTCATCTGGTTTTTGCAGAGTGTGTTGATAGCCTGAAGTCTCAGCATGTGCGAAGGGTGTGTGCAGGGAGCACCCATAGTGCTGCATTAACAGAAGCTTATGAGGTGTTCACATGGGGGGGCAATGACCATGGGCAGCTTGGCCGCAGCAAGGTCTCAGACGAAATGAGACAAAAACCCAAGTAATGTCAAAGATTTAGCTGTCTGGTTTACCACTGTGAAGATTTGTGGGGCACCTGATTAGTGACGCTCACTTGCATCCAGTGCTTTACTTTTAGGACCACAGAATTTGGGGTTTCTCTTACTTTCCGTTTTGGAAATATTGAATATGCTGCTTTTAAAGAATGGAATAAAATTAAACACCTATAGGTGTTTGTCCACACGAGAAAAATCTGAACCAAGTGAAAGATACATTAATGACTATGAAAATTTCTTTTATGTCTTACTTAACCTAACCTGTGAAATAATACTTTTGAAGCAGTAAGATAGTTTACTCTGGTCCTGGAGTTATTATGGTTCATCTTAGTGCAACGAGAACTGTGGTAAAACTGCACCGGGACTTTTTTTCCCTCCAGCTAGAGAGTCCCAGGGAGTCCTACTAATTTTCTTGAATGGGAGCCCTGTCAGGAGAAAAATTATGTAGTTTTTTTTTGGTTACATAGTTTTGTTTGGTTGGCTGGTTTTTGGTTAGTTCACAGATAACTTGTGGCCAGAGCTGAACCTGAAGGCTGAGGAAACTAGCAAACAGCTGCAATTGTATCTTTTCCTGTACACTTTGATGAGAACCTTGTGACTGAATTAGAATATTAGTGTATACATCATTTAGTTTTAAGTGTGGGGATGCTGAAACTTTGCTGATTCAGGGATTATCCTTCAGTTTCATTATGTCTCACTTTTTCCAGTGCTTTACCACTGTTTTCATTCAGTATAGTCAAAACGTGTCAGATTGGTACAAGAAGGTTCTCCTAAAATGTCTTTATGTTTGCTCAGGCTAGTCAAGTCTCTAGCAGTCCACAGTGTTGTGCAAGTCAGCTGTGGCAGCCGACACTGCATAGTTCTCACCAATGGTGTGTTTAATAATGATAAGTGTCATCTTAGATTACTTAAATGTAACATTACAGGAGTTCTTTCTACATGAAAATAAAAATGCCTTTATAAAAAAAAAATTGTATATGAAATATACTTTCATGACACATTTTTTTATACTGTTATAGTAGTTTTGTCAATTCTTATTATTCGTTTATTTTAGTGTAAGCTATAGCATGGTAACTAAGTAAACATGCATGTCATGTAGAGATTGGGATTCTCTCTCAGGCAAAATAAACTGCAAGTTGTAACATTGGCTAGTTTAAGCATACAGTAACCACAATCTTGAATTTCTTGCATAGCAATAACCTAAAGGATTTTTAAGGGTTTTTGTTTTGTTGCTTTTTGTTAAATTTCATTGTACTTTTATAACACTTAGATTATGTCGGGGGTGAGGAAGCACTTTTTTTGCCATCACTCTAAGTAAATGTTATGCTTACTTTACCAGAGGGTGTTATAGGAACTTGGGGAGCAAATGACAGTGGACAGTTGGGAACTGGCTCTAAAGGAGGTTTTTGTGACGCACCTGAATTTCTTGGGTGTTTGAATGGCATTCCTGTTGCCCAGGTGGTGGCAGGTGGCTGCCACAGCTTTGCTTTGTCCATGTCTGGTGCCATTTTTGGCTGGGGAAGGAACAGGTGAGCATGTACATGCACCTTTTGGCACATACTAGAGTTGTACTGTGCACATTGTGATGTAGTCGTTAAATACATTTTACCTCTTGATTTTCAGCAAGTTGTTAACTTAAGCCTTCTGCCATTTATATTATGTATTATGCTTTGATCATAGGCCTGTAAGTGTTCCTGTTTGATGATGAAGATATTTTGTGAATGTGATTCACAGTGAACGTTAAAGCAGTCCCTTAGGGCAAAAGTTGAGTACGGGTCATGAAGACACCAAGAATTTGAAGGCATGGATGCAGATCTTAGTTTCTTAGTAAGCTTTAGTTGCTGGTTGAGTATAAAACATGAAACAAAATAAAAAAAAAATGTTTTCTCTCAAGATTGTGGTGCTGCATGCAGGCGTGCTGTTGCTAAGAAAATTGTTAAATTGTGACAGACATGGAAAGATTCATACACATAATAATGGAGCATTCGTATCAAACAGTATTCTAAATGACATTATTTGAATGTGTCAATACATATTTTGCAAGAAATGAAGTAAAACCACAAGCCTCAGATAGTTTTAGTATAGGTATAGTTACAGAAATATTAGGAGTTGATACGTAAATATTACATCCACAACAGTATATATTCTCACTGTTGTATGGTATAGGTCCATCTTATAGAAGATTCCAGAAATATGTGTTACCTGGGCATTTTATTGTGGTTTGCTATGTTGTACAGAATATACAAGAAATGATGCTATGCATAAAATGCAGTCTGCCTTTATTCACTTTTACAGTTTTGGGCAGCTTGGATTAAGTGACCAGAAAGGTGAGTCGCAGATTCTGTTCTTCCGTACACCTACAATTGCTAGCGGGGCTAAAGAGACAAGATGCATTTCTTGATATTGAACTTGAAAGGGTTGTGTTGGATAGTTAAGTGGTCAGTGCACCAGTTATCAGTTGAGAGCAGTTAAAATACATGCTTCATGATCAGATCAACAGATGCTTGACATTTTTGTTCTGGATTTTCCCATTTGCTGATCTTCAGCATCCATTTGCCAGCCCACAATAACTATTTCCCACTGCTGTCTCCCCTTTTCTTCGTCACCAGTGACAGGCTGTGGATTGCTGTTGTGTATTGAAACAGTTCCTTGTTTGGGGTTGTTTTCCCCTTTGTTTCTATATATAGTTGGGGGAAATTCATGGAAGCATTTTTTTTAAAAGTTGTCCTTGGTGTTTGTTTAAATATAATTTATTTCATCTCTCTCTGTGTCACTCTGTCTCTCTCTCCCACCTCTGTGTTTGTGTGTGTGTGTGTCCTGTCTCTCTCTCTCTCTGTCTCTGCTCTGTGCTTAATTTTTCAAAAGATGGATACTAGATTGTTGCTATGGTTAGAAAATGACTCTCATTAACTTGTTTCTCTTGTGAAATTTCTAAAGAATTTCTTTGTTATAACCCAGAGCGCCTTGTACCCCAGCAGTGCCGGTCTCTACGAAGTCAAAAAATCAAGTTTCTCTCCTGTGGAGAGGATCACACTGCTGCTTTGACCATTGTAAGTTGCCGTTCAGCTCGGTGGGCTGGGTGAAACCACAAGAGAGGAATGTTGCTTGTATTTTAAACATAAGAATGAAAGACAGCAGTAACTCGGTGATGTGCAAGCTTGCAAATCACAGAACCTGTTTGTATTTATGTGTGCCATATTTAAGCATATACAGTGTAGTCCTTCTATTATGAACTCTTCATGAAATTACGGTTATAATAAACTCAGTTTTTTTCTTGTGCACATTCGCTTCTCATAGTCTTTTGAAGGAGGTTGCGTACAACAAACTAAAACTGCTGTTTTGTCGATAATCACATTACCACATGAAATAGATGAAGTAGGCTGCCATGCAATGTCGGTCCTTTACACCCAGTAGTTCTAAGATTTGGTGTTTTTAGATCAAGCAAAAGAGATGTTTTCACTTTTTTTAAAATAAAAAAAAGCTTATCTTTAGTGACTGCACATTCACATTTTCAAAACATGTAAATGCATTACTTAGACCAATATCAGTTCCCCAGATGGCTATTTAAAATTGTTAGATTCCTTTAGACTACAAAATGTTTTTGCACAGTGTACATATTGAATTTGTAAACTTGATAAATTATTCGGATACACTAACCAACAAAACATCTATGCTGAGTAAGAACCCTTATGACATGAGAGAGTCAAATCAGTATTACAATACTTTGTCAGAAGTCACATTTGGTTGGTGTTTATCTGAATGGTTTTAAAAGATGTTTAGATACATTATATAATTTATTTTTTTCAGGATGGCCGTGTATTTACTTTTGGTGCTGGCTCTTATGGACAGCTGGGACACGGGACAACAAATAATGAAATTGTTCCTCGGCAGGTCATTGAGCTATCTGGCAATGAGGTCACACAGATTGCTTGTGGAAGGTAAACGTTTTGCACATAATATTGTTTTAAACAGCATCACTGACAGTTTGCATACGATAAAATTGTTACAAGAGAAGCTAAGTGTCAAAGCTCATAGGAAATGAAAGCAGCCTCCATAAAATTGTGGTCCTGCAAGTCTCTACCCTCTGTCTACCCCTTGCACAGGTCTACAGGGTAGTGGAAACCTGCAGCTAACTTAGCTGTCGCTAGGTTAGAAAGTGTTAAGGTCTGCCTGACCTTGTGGTTACTGAATGCCATGAATCAGCCCAGACAAAGGCTGAAAGATTGAATATAATATGAAATAAGACTTTCAGGAATGAATTAATTATAACAAAATCTGTGAAATATATAATTTCTCTGTGATCTCAAAAAGACACATAAGTCATATATTCCGTAAAATCAGTCACTTTTGTCAGTCCATTAGGCATAACATCGTAAATGGATGTCAGATGCAACAATAATTGCTGACTCCATTTTGTTGCTTCTTTGTTAGGAGCAATTTTAGTCACTTTTCTAGATTTAAAACAGTTTTTTTTCGTGGATTTTGTGTCAACATTTTGCAATTCTCAGTGGTCAGTGGTCAGGTTAAGGGGGGAGTCATAAATGGGAGGTCATTTATTTAGTAAATGGTTTCCATAAAAGTTTTTGGGTCATATGCTGGAGGAAGGTGCATATGAGAAGGTCTTATATGGGAGGTTTTACTGTATATAGCAGCACACTTGGGATGGGTATTTAGGTATGCTGACATATATTAGGAGGGTTATTATGAGACATTAGTTTTGGATATTTTCCAATCTAGAGCAGAATGCAACTTAATACCTTTACCCTTTTCAGACGCCACACCTTGGCCCATGTGACAAAAACGGGCAAATTATACGCATTTGGTCTGGGAGGCAGTGGACAACTGGGCACCGGCGAAACAATGAACAGGACATCACCTTGTAAAGTGCAAGGTCCATTTGTGCCTGATGCATCTCTAGTTGATGACTCGTTAGCAATGCAGCTAGATAATGAAGGGATGGCCATGGTGGTGCAGAAAATTTTCACTGGAGGTGATCACTCCTTTCTTCTGTACAAATACCTTGAGGTGAGTTGGTGTGCGTGCATGTTATACACAGTTTTGTGAACAAATATGCTGTTATACATAAAAGTTATGACTGGCTGCAAGAAGTTTTATGGTGAACAAATGCCACATTTCTTGTTCAGATGAGGGGAGATATTGCAGACAACAGAGTGTATGAACCTAGCACACAAATACTTACTCTGACCGCGCAGCATCTGGCTGCTATAGAAAGTCTGAGATCTGATGAAACGCCTCCTGCAGAGTTGTCCGAGTAAGTCCAGTCACTTTTCCTCGTGTTGTGAGTATTGTTATTATTGAGTTAGTGTGCGATAGTGTTAGGCTATTTGCTGTGTTTTAAAGCTGCAACTTTTATTTTCAGTGAAATCACAAAGATCTTCAGTCATTCCTCCTGCCTGAATGGGTCTTTCCTTCTGCTGTAAGTCGTATACGTTTTGTTGACGCTGCTACCCACCTTTCACCCAAACACACACATGCACACACACAAACATGCACACAAATGCACAAGCAGACGTGCACAAGCAGACATGGACACATACCCCAACCCTCAGCACATCAGCATCACAGAAATCATCCCCAGGATGACATCAGCATCACAGAAATCATCCCCAGGATGACATCAGCATCACAGAAATCATCCCCAGGATGACATCAGCATCGCAGGTCATCTGCAGCATGACAAATCTGTCACAATACATCATCACAATTTTTCATTATTAACCCCATATTTGGTGGTTTTTTGTTCCAATTAGCAATGATGAACACTATGGCAGCAGCAGTAAAAACCACGGTGTAGATCTGGACAAAGTGAGGGAAGCTTTTGCCAGAATAGAGAGGTCTACCAATGTTCTCATAAAGCAGAAGGTTGGCAGCTTTTGATTTGTTACTCAAGTGAATGTTTTTGGTGTGGTTTAAGCTGTTTGTTTTTGCTTTTCCAAACTAACCGATTAAGGTACATGTCAGTTCTTTTTGAAATACAGTAATGTATTTGTGGCTTCTGGCTTGGAGTTTTCTGGCCTGTAGATTGAGTACTGTATTACCATCCACTTAAGTCTAGTTTTATGTTGAAAAGACCTATTGTATGACCAGACAGTGATATCCTGTGTTGTCTTTAGTATTTACCTCCAGCAGGTATGCAGGTTTGCAGATTCATTGCGCACAGCCGCCCCAGCAACCAAATGTCAGTGTCACCTGTCCTTCCGTTATAGGTGTGGATCAAGCAGGTGTTGATTTTTATTCCTTACTTCTTGCAGATTTACTGTGGCTTGGAGTATTTAGTAAGAATGCTCCATTGTCCTCCTGATATTGAGGCCATGAGGGTTTTCCTGATACTGGGGGAGTGCCACTTATTTCATGAACCAAAAAATTATTCAGCACTCCTGGTTCCATTTGGCGAGGCTATTATCAACCTCGACAAGACGGCTGCCAAATTTTTAGGTCAGACACAGCTTTCAGTAGTTTGAGTAACTTCAGGTTGCATGTAGTTAAGGTCTTTCATAAACAGGCAAGGTCTTTCATAAACTTGTATAACTCCTGGGGGTTTTTTTATCCCTCCCCTCCACCTTTTTATTTTTTCACTCAACGCCATGTTTTATTTCTACCACTCTGTTACACTTATGACTTTCTTAAAGTATACTGATTGTTTACGGTACTACATCATGTATGTGCAGATTTGTTCACAGAACTGGGGTTCATCGATGGTTGCTTGTTTTTTTCTCAACTTTTGTGTCAGCAGATGAGGTTATAGAATGAATAGGAGGAGAGGGATTGATGAAGGGAGGTTATCTTGTAGTGTACAAGAGGCAGCTATGTGTTTTGGGCTTTCTTATAAGATTTTATTTCCATGTTCTTTTAATCCAACTGTTATTCTCCCCCCTCCGGTTTTCCTCCCAGCATTTTCTCTTCCATTTCTTGATCTTTAGATAAGTCTCATTCACTGAGGAAATATGTGCTTATTGTTAAAACTTACAAACCTTATTTTCTGATTCAGAAGTTTACATGGAAAAATTTCTCCCAAAACTTCTGTGTTGAAGCAGAGAGGAGCAAAATCAATTGTTTATTTATGATTTAAAAAAAACCAGCATTCTTCTTGTTAATTTATTTGAAGACAAAAGTGTTCTGACAACATTATATATTTAGATGTAGGCTTGTGGTGGTTCAAGGTGTATGAATGTTAATAAAGTTTTAATTTTGTGTGGGTGTGTTAGTATATATTGTGTATCTTTTGTACAGGACAGTGGTGGGCGAAACTAAAGCCGTCTTTTTTTAATCACCTAGTCATGGTAAGTTTCCAGTAGTTTTTCATACTGGCATCCTGAAGATTCATACATTTAATATAGGTTGAAAATGATTGGAAGTATGTACGCACTATTCCTCACATAGTGAAAGTTGATAATGCAACAGAATGCACAGTTGTTTAGTTGTAGTTTTACACCTTTGTCTGTGGAGAATCCTTGGAGATAAAATATTCTTCTGGGCTTGTTTAATCTTTCCAGATGTATAAGCAGTGTATAGAATTCTTGCTACATCTGCCAGATACAGAGTCAGATATTGAGGTGAGAGTTCCCTTCTTATATGTGTATTCAGGAGTTGTATTAACCTTAAAATCTCCACAAATTTAAAATGACATTTTCTGTAAACTTTGTTTTTGATCACAACGTCAGTGTTGCAGAATGTGGGAAGTAGAGCGTGCTATACTGCCAATCGGAATAGCAGTATACAGAAATGCTCTTAATGCTTAGATGAGTGTTTCCAAATAAAGTGGCCAAATAATGGCATTCATCTCTAACTGTGCGTTACTTTCTCTGTTTTTTTTTTTAGGTACTGAAACGTCAGCGAGCGTTATTTGTTGCTCTTGAGGTGCTGAAGCGTCTCAACACAGTGAGTTTTGTTATTTTTGCTTCCTTTGACTGGAGGCTGAAGTATGTGTTGTATCACCTTAATTTCTGCTAACTGGTTGGTTATTCTTGGTTGTAAATAATAAACCAATAGGGAATGGATACAGGGTTCACTGTCATCCATGATCATGTGCATGTATTTATTATGCCAGAAATCTGAAAAAGGGCAGAGATATTTTTACCCATGATGCCCCCAGAGACACCTTTTGTCTTGTTTAAATCAAAATCACTTACCTTAATTTCTTTTCAAGGGATGCTCAGAATTTTCAGCAGAGAGTCCCAGAATTATTTGACACTCTGGGGATGCTAGGAATAGACCATTCTCTAAACTGCATCCAGTGCAGCACACATCACTGTTTGTTTGAAAGGCTGATTCAGCCCTAATTGTTTTGACATTTGTTCACTTTCCCGATAGAATTTTTGGTCTTCACATTTTCTAAAGGCCATGCTTAATTACAGCTAATACTTAACAAAATTGACTGCAGGATATGCATTCTTTGACACACTTTTGTTGTCAGTCAGCATTGTCAATGAGTCTTGTTGCCACTAACTGTAAGTTTTCAATGATCTGTAATCAAGCATCGCCTAAAGAATCTGCTGCTGACAGTAGACACGGATGACTGCAATTCCCCAAAATCCAAAAAACAGAAACTTCACTATGAAAGTACTAGAACACATTAGACCCAGGCTGTGGGCTTTTTCCAACAGCCAGACTTGAAAAAAGGTTTTGCTGGGTTAGAAGTATGCCCAGAAAAACAAAGTAATCACCTGCATGGTAGTCTGTAGAAAGAGGACTTTGAAAGGTTAAGGTGTTCAACAGCAGTGAGTATACTGGGTAAGGCATCTCGAACTGTTTGAACTGAGAATGATGTCTGAGTTTTGGAAAATGTTATGCCAAACAAACAGGTGAATGAAGATAACAATCAGGTGATTCCATACCACAAGTTCTACGTATCAGACCTCAAAGACAGGATAAATTTGCGCAACGATTACTTAAAGTGGAGAGAGCAGAAGCAGTCTGGGGTGGTAATGCAGGTGAGCAGCAACATGTATCTGCTGTTGTTTTAACTCCAGGTGTATGGCAGTTATTTCCTTGTGGCAGATGTTCAGAAAGAACAAAGAAAGAAAAGTGTTTATGAAAGCTAATATTTATGAACTAAACCCTTTTTGGATAAAAAAAAAATGGACTCAGAGCAGGGGTATGGGGTGGGGGGAGAATTAAAAAAATGTGGGGACCTAAACTGACTTGTCAGAGGTTGTTCCAGGGCTTTCAGTTCTGTAGCTACCCATTTCTTTTTGATGCTGCAGCAAAAAGCATCTTGCTGCAGACAGATGCCACAGTTCAGATGCAGGTGAGAAGAAATCTTTGATTATTAGTCATTCTATTTTTATTTTTCAGAAATATTTGCAGATGAGTACTTCGAAAGGGGGGAGGGGGGTACTTTTAAAGACAGTAATTTCATAGGTGGTGCTGTCACCAAATGAATTCCTAAACCATTACTGACTGCTTTAAATGGAAAGGTGGAAAATTTTACATAGACAATAGTGCATTACCAGCAAAAGCATCCATTAGTTTTTGCTGTAAAAAATTAAGAATATTAACTACACTTGGTTAGCTAAGGGAAACAGTTCACTACTTCTGTCAAGAAATTCACTGTGTTTGTCTTCTGGTAGGAGTGTTAAAGATCAGAAAGTACAGTGAAAGGATGTTTTTCCATATAAAATTAGTTTCAGTAAGAATCAGCCACGATGTGCTAAGCACTTTCTCTAGCCAGAGAGACCAGCGGCACAGTCAGGCAAGCCTGATGCACTTACAAAACGTGCTGAGCGTGCTGCCCCCTGCCCTGCCCCCTGAACAGTGTTCACTCTCCTTTACATATATCTGACCACATCACTATTTGTCAGTTATTCGCCAGCTACCGTGGGGAGGTGGGAGGGACATTTGTTACATATGTGCTAGAATACTGAAGAGGGGCATATGTGCGTATCAGGATGGTGTTTGCTTAGATAAAGTGTATGTGCTGCCACTCATGGGACTGCTGTAGCAACACAGGCTTCAGTCCCACCCGGTCACATTATACTGACACCAGGCCAACCAGTCCTAGTACTGTTCCCTATAGCGCCAGGCGTCTGGCAGGGCAGCTACTAGATTGCCAATATTTAAGTCTTAGGTATGACTTGGTCGGAATGCAAGCCACTAACCTCCTGCCTCTGTAACAGACACCTGACCCTCTAGACCACCGAGGCGGTCAAAATGCAGCAGTAGCAAACTTTATTATAACGATATTGCTACTGGGCCCGTACTTCCCTCTCATGTGGTGAGGGACAAGCACAAACACAATTGCGACTGACCTTTCTAGGACTAGCCACATGCTGGGGCAGTCTGAAAGGTGGTACAGTGCTGAACTGGTCATTAATTCCACAGCCAGCTCTGCTAACTGTTAGGCTAGTTGCACAAGTCAAAAACCCAGGGCCAACAACCAATATACTATAAGGTTGACCGCAACACTTGAGCCTCAAGGGGAAAGTGCCATGCTAAAGTTATCACAAACAGCATAAGTCTGTCCAGTCAGGGTTCAGTGCACCATCAACGCACATGGGGACACCTAATGGGTGAGACTTATTAGGATGCTTTGCCTGCTTTCTTCTAGATATAAGCAGGCCATGCCAGCCACAAGACTAGAGAGCTTAGGATGGAGAGCTAAGAAAGCTAATGATGCCTGCTGATGCAGCTAGGAACTGAGAGAGAGCTCAGAAAGTTATGATGGAGGAGAAGATGAAGTTGAAGATAGGAAGATGGCCAGCAAAAGTCCTAGTATGAAATAGCTAGACATTCAGCCAACCAAGCCTGATGCTGTCCATATATATTAGATAGAATCTTGGCCACCATCTTACCAAACAAAACCAGACTCAGAACATATGTGGCCTCAGGTCAGTTGTTTTGGAATGCGTACTATGTACTTTGAGCTGCTGACCTGTGATGTAACAGTTTGCATGCTGTGAAAGTCTTTCTACAAAGTCATGCAGGTGCACGGCACACAACACTGTCGCCAACCGTATTGAGTCCGAAGAAAAAACACAATGAGGTGAGAAGAATGCAGTTTGGGAACAGAGATCATCTCTCCAGTGAGAGCAAAGGAGAAAAACTGACAAATGTTAGTGAATCAGATATAGGCTGTAAGGGACAGTGAACACTGTTCACGGAGGAGTAAGAGGGCAGGGTGCAGCATGCTTTGCAAGCTTGGGTTCTGCGTCAAACTTCCCTGACTGCATCACTGGTCTCTCTGGCTAGTGAATGAGCACATATGTGCCCGATTCTAATGAATAAGATTGTCCTTTTTATAAAGCCTAGCTTGGACATTGTGTACACCTGAAAATAAAGAGGCCTAGTATGTGAAACATTTAGATCCCACCCCACCATCTGACTTCTGCCTTTCTGTGCCTACTTGTCCGGTCATTCACAATAAGTAAATGTTTGAGTTGATGTTTAATGGCATCTTTCTTCCCGTTTCTTTTTCTTCTCCCTCCCATCACATGGTTTAATAGCCACTAATAAGAAAAGTATGCCTTCATTTCCCAGTCAGCTGTGGAGGAAGCAGCACGGCAGAACTTAATGGGGCTGCTAATGCCCATCGTACCAACAAGTGCCATACTGGTTCTGATGGTCAGCCGCAGCAATCTGGTCAAAGACACCATCAACCAGTTGGAGAAATACAAGAGCACAGACCTCAAGAAACCTCTCAAGGTGATTGCAGCCAGGGAAGGGATTATGGTGACGTCACCACTAATGTCAGGAATAACCTTGGGGTAGTTTGTGTTTCATCGCCACTAAACAATGGTATTTATTACTTTGAAACTCAGTCTGATGATGATGATGATGATGATATGGTGTGTGGGTGTTTTCTGTTTTCAGGTGGTGTTTCTGGGAGAGGAGGCAGTGGATGAAGGAGGTGTTAGAAAGGTCAGCAGTTTCTGTTTCAACAAATAAGACCATAAGGGGTGTGAAACATGTTTTTGTGAGTTAAAATATGGATAGATGGAGATGTATGGGTGAATACACCCATCACAGAAAGTCAAGCTGTATTGTAGGCCTGCCATTGGGCTCATGACATTATGGCCAGAGCAGGCCAGACACCACACTAGATATGTACGCTGCCCTGCCCTGGACCAGCAGTCACGTGCTTTTCCTGATGCTCGACTGCTTCAGCCCTATGGACTTCATGATCGGCCGCCATGTTGCAGCTGCTGCTGCAACCATCCTCAAATGGTCCTTCTGGTGCTGCAGGCTTTGGGGTCCACCATTCATGAGCGCCAGCTGGACTCCCTACTGTTTGACAGAAGGTGGAAGTCCTTTGCTGGCCAGCCACAGCTGCCTCCCTCCAACCTGGCAAAGGGGGCCCCCAGGTCCAGCAGCTAGTGAGGGTGTGGTACCACCGAAAGTCCTTGCAGGGCCGAAAGCAGCACACCCATTGAAGGGTCCCTGCTCTGGCATCACCCCCAACCTCTTTGCCAGGCTGGTGGCCTGTCTCTTGGGGTGGAGAATAGGCTCTGCTGCACATGGTGCCAGTGGGTGTGGAGTGTGATCCGGGTAGGGATTTGCTTGCTGTGGGATGCCAGTCCTGCCCCTCTATGGCCACCACCAGAAGCCCAGGCGGTGGAAGTCCTGGACCTGGCAGTGGCAGCCCTGGTGTAGTCACAAGCGGTGGAGAGGATCAGAGACCCATCATCCCCCACCTTCTACTGCCGTCTGTTCCTGGTGCCAAAGTCAGTAGGTTTTGACCGGTCCTCAGCTTGTGACCTCTAAATTGCTTCCTGCAGCAGTTCGCTTCCGGATGGAGACCCCAGCCTCGTTCCGTGTGGCTCTTCGTCCTGGCGACTTTGTCACATCCTTCGACCTGACAGATCCGTACTTTTGTGTACTTTTACATCTGTTACATTGGAAGTGGCTTCACTTTGTCTGGAGGCTCATGTCTGCCAGTTCCAGGCACTGCCCTTGGCCTTTCACTTCGCTGCCACACCCCCCCCTCCCCCCCGTCAGAGAATGCGATTTCAGGCATACTTGGATGACAGGGCCATTCTGTCAGCAGATTCTGCCCTGTGTCCCTTGTGGCCTCACTGGGTTTCTTTGTGAATCAGAGCAAGTCAGAGTTTTAGCCATCGCAACAGTTTCTGTTTCTGGGCATGGAGTTCAACACAGTCACTTTGACTGCACACCCTGCCGCCCACAGGATCACTTGTTTGTAGCTTCGATCTTGGCCATGTGCATGTGCTACTGGAGCCCTTACCAGGGACGCAGATTTATTTCTTTATTTGGAGGTGCATTTAGGGTTTGCTAATCAGGACAAATAGCACTTTGAGTGTGGGGGTCAGTGTGGCTTATTGAACACAAATTTAGGGCAAAAATTTGGATTTTAATAATATATTGAGAATATCTTACATGTGATATCTGTGTCAGTAAAGCACTTACAAGTATGTGTTAACCATACCTGTACATGGATACAGGAGTTTTTCATGCTGCTGCTAAGGGATGTAATGGACCCCAAGTATGGGATGTTTCTGTACTACGAAGAGTCACGCCTCCAGTGGTT
>SMGT01006915.1:26429-54846 GCA_004794575.1 Lanistes nyassanus | reverse complement strand
CACGATTCCCATTTTTGTAGAATATGGCAACATGAGAATTCTGATATGCTGTTCTGCAGGCCTGTTACACTGGATGACTTGAAAGAACTGATGCCAACAGTTGGAAGGTAAATTATTTCTTCTTCAAAATTCAGATTGTTCAGATGTGTTTGGAACTTATCTTTATTTGTCACACTGTGTTTTCAGTTTCTAAATGGTGTGGATTATGTAAGTGGTACTTTCTGTTTCTGTCTGATTTTTTTTCTTAAAAGCTTGTGCTAGAACTCTGCAAGCAAACATCTTTTTTCTGGTTTTGTGGACAGCACATCCGGTCTAGAAGTGGCATAAGAATGTGTTTGCAGGAATGTGCGATGTCACTAATTGGAGGGGATGGGAGAAGAGACAGTTGAGGTGACGGGTGGGTTAGCAGTAGAGGAAGAAGGCAGACTGGACCCGACTTTATTAGATGTCTTTGGAAGGCGTTGACATGTTAGAATAAACAGAGACTATGGAGCCATGACAAATGAAATTGTACTCCGCTGATTGAGCATCTTTGAGCTCATTTAAAGAGCGGGATATGTGCATAGCGAGTAGAAAGCAATCCTCCAGCTTCCATATTAACTGATAGGCGCAGTGAACAGGGATAATCACAGTCATAAACATCACTTTGTGTGTATAGGAGTCTACAGGATTTGTTGGATTATGAAGGCGGCGACGA
This sequence comes from Lanistes nyassanus, assembly GCA_004794575.1. Classification (NCBI taxonomy): domain Eukaryota; kingdom Metazoa; phylum Mollusca; class Gastropoda; order Architaenioglossa; family Ampullariidae; genus Lanistes; species Lanistes nyassanus. The sequence goes on along the minus strand of SMGT01006915.1, from coordinate 54,149 downwards.
GGAGGAGGTCTTTTGTCTCAGCTTTGCAGTAAGTTGAATGGTTAGTGGCTAAAAGAAAAATAACCTGTGTAAGATATCCCTTGTGTTTGATATTTCTTTGGGAGACTTAGACATTATTTACAGAATAAGGGAGTGAGGGTTCTTAATGAGTGTAACAAGAAATAAATCAAAAGAATGGTTATGATAAAAAGAGGGAGTGCGGTTTTTTTGTTCTAAAGTAAAATTGATTTTCAGGTGAATGGGACAGATTTTATATTTCTCAAAGATTATAGCAGATATTTCATCAGCATTATCATCATCACAGTCATAAACAGCATGAACAATAATAGATTTTCAAAGCTTTGCTGTTTTAGTGGGCTTTTTTTTTTAAAGTCTGTGGAACTTATATAGTGAATTGTGATTTTTCAGATCAACCAAGAGATGTTTGGGGAAGTTACAAAAATTGAACTGCATCCTAATGGAAATTGTAAACCAGTCACCCATGAAAATAAGTATGAACTTTCAGTTTGGTTGGTCTTTTTTTGTGGGGGGGGGGGAGGGGAAGAGGAAGAGGGGGATAGTTTACAAGGAGAAAGCTCAGGCAAGACAAGAGACATGGATTTCACTGTAAAGTGAAATTAGCATTTCAGTTCTGGTTCGTTCTATACGTCGATGTCTTATAAGGATATGTTTTGAGGAAGTGTTTTTGTCTGCTGCCATGGCTATGTAAATATCAGATCAATAGCACAGCTAGCTCATCAGGGTTAAGTATTTTGTGTCCAGTACAGGGATGGGGAAATACAGTGGCCAATATGGCCACTAGGAATCTTGCTGGGACATACAAATAATGACTTGGGAGCCCTTTGGGTGATCCTTATTCTTTGCTCGTCTCCCTAACTGCTGCATTAGTTCTTAAAATGTTTGTGACTGAGGTAGACTGTCATACCTAAAACAAAAGGGAAGGTGGGGGGGAGAAAAGAAAGCACCAACGACAGCAATTGAAACCTGGCCTAGTGAAAAATTCTTTTGGCCAGTGAATTTCAGAAGCTACTAGCCTTTCATGCTCATGATGATTTTGGAATGTCCCTATCTCTGTTTTAGAACATGGTGTATGGAAATAATTGAAATATACAAGGGGAGATATGCAGTTAAATTTGTCACAGGATTTCCTGCATTTTTGTCAAATATGGAGATGATAGCAGAAATGCGATAATTCTAGATTTCACACTGTTGGGCATTTATCAGCACCTGCTTTTTTTTTTTAAATGTCACAGGCATGAATATGTGGAACTGTATGTTGACTACGTCATGAATCGGTCAGTCCACAGCCAGTTCACTGCTTTTAATGATGGTTTTCACAAAGTTTGCGGAGGCCGTATTTTGGTACGTTGACATGTTTTGTAGAATTTTTTCTAAAATAAGTTATAGTTAAGAACTGATGAGTAGCAAACACAGAATTCCACAGATAGAAAAATCCAGAGAAAATAAGTTTTAAAGGGGAAAAGGATGTTGCATAAGTTTCAAGGGAGAGGATATTCCCTTCCTCCAAAAAAAATGTTCATCCATGTAGGCAGTGCTGCCAATTATGAACGGTTAGTGGTTCAAGTGCATGCTGGACCTCATCAGGTGGAAAAGCAGTCAGGGGAGATGGGCACTTAACGAAGCATAGATCTGCAACAAAAACTATTTTGGCCTGTGTACCATTATGTGACTAGATGTTTGCTCGTTACAAGGTCATTTATTTCTGCAGACAAAGCAACTTTGACAAACATATGTGGCAGTGTCACACCAACAACACAGTATTTGAAAGCTTTACTAGCAATAACATATCCTTGAAAATTAAAACATACATCAGTGGCACCAGAAGACAAAAGTCATAAGAAATGCTCAGAAAATTTGGTAGCTTGTATAACACTGTAGGAAAAACTATAGTATTAAGTTCTGACATGTAAGAAACTTGCAGTGAAAAAGTTCAAAATCCACCTCACCCACTCCTTGAAAAACCAATCATTTAATATTTTAAAAGTTTGAATGTGCGCTTTTATTTTCCGTTCATGCTACAAAATGCCACAATCAGTTTAAGTGCAAGAGTGTGCTGCATACTGTTTGTATGTAATAATAATAATAGCTTATTTGGTTTTTTGAAGGCCTCTGGCCCATATCAACGACAAAGTAATACACATCACATGTTAAATGTAGTTAAATGTATGTGTCTGTATGTGTTACAAAGGCATGCATATATATTGCTTTTTTCTCTCTCTCTCTCTTTGCATTTGCACACACAGGTGTACAGCTGATAGATTGCTGCAGCAAACACATTGCTAACTACTTATTAATTTGGTTTTGGAAGAGCAAACTCCTATTTACCTAGACTGAAAATATGTGATGCCATGATAGTTAACGGTCTGTAAAAAGCTGCAGTCAGTGTGCATTAGGTGTTGCCATTAGCGACATAAAAGTGCTGGAGACCAGGCTCTTAATTACTGCTTGCCAGAAGTTGGGGAAGTGCAGAGGTTGTTTGCTGGGACACAGCTAGGGTTATCTATCTTGCCATAAATCAATGACAGAGAAGTCCTTTTCTGCCCTGGGACATCCCCTAAGCTTTTGGCAAGCAGTAGTGAGCAGTTTGGTTTGTGGTACTGACTACTGGGATAATTTTCTGGATTTGTTGGAGATGTACCAACCTAGTCACTGGAAAATAAAATAACTTTTTATTGTTACAGCCCTTATTCTTGTAGTGTTAAGAAGACTTGCCTACCCCCTCCCAACCCCCCCCACACACACACACAACACAATATATGTGGTGGGGTTAATTAGCTCACCACCCCCCACATTACTAGAGGCTAAATTGAACAGTCACTAGATTGCATTTCCAACATCAGTATCTCTATGGAAGTGTGCTTCTCCAGGAGCTGTTTCATCCCCAAGAGCTGCAAGCACTGGTTGTTGGCAATGAAGATTACGACTTTCTTGAGTTGGAGAAGGTAGAGCACAACTCATTTAATCTGTAGCAGTCCATCACGTCAGTAGTTTATTTGAAGCTCGAGTCTCGGTTTTTTTCTGGGGATGGATTATGTGTCACTGCTATCAAAGCCCATGTTCCGTGAAATGAACAAAGCAAATACTAAGTAAAGTTTTAGAAAAGCTTGGTGTATAAATGCTATTATTAAAGAGTGAGATGTAATCTTGTCACAAAAAATATATATATAATTATCCTGATCAGGACTAAGCCTGTATTCCATGTTCAGTAAGTCGGTTACTGCTGCTTTAGTTGCCAAAATGCCAGTATTTTATTTCTGAGAGCGAGACTTTGCAGCATAAAGACTGCTCATCAGAACAGCAGCTGCTGTTGTCCCCATCAGCATTAGCATGTTCACAGTATGCTGTGGAAGGCCCTTGAGCTTGTTTGGGTCTTGCAGAATGCAGAGTACAAAGGAGAGTATCATCGCTACCATCCCACGATCAAGCTGTTTTGGGAGGTGTTCTATGGTCTCAGCCTGCAGGACAAGAAGAAGTTCTTGTGTAAGCTGCTTCTGGCTGTTGTGTGCTTTGTTTAAAATTAGCTCTGAAAATACTGGATAACAAGATACTGTGTACAAACAATGGAATAATGATCTGAAATAGTCAAATGCACTTAGCAAGTAGAACAATATACAATATTAGCATAGCATCATGAATACAAGTTGGTAGGATTCTGTGTTGCCCTTTTTTGGCATTGTTGGATTGTCACTGTTTTGGTTTATAAAATAAATTGTAAATGTCCATCCTTTCAGTGTTTTTAACAGGCAGTGACAGAATACCCATTCTGGGAATGAAATGTGTCAAGGTGAGTGAGCACAACGCAGGCTTGGTTAGTGGTAGGGCAAGTCAAATTCTTAGCCATGCACATACATCCAGACTCACGTGCTCACATATACAGAAATGTACATACAAGTGCACTTCTTGTACACATTTCACATTTGTATGTAACACACATGCACAGTCACATTGTGCAAATCACACACATGAACTTTTATATCCATGTGCACTTGCAGGTATATGTGTTGAAATATTAGCACTTTCTCTTGTATAGGCATATACAAACAATCACACATATAGCCACACTCTTTCTCTTATGTAAGTCCATGCAAACATATCCACGCACTCTCTTGAGTACATACATAAAAATGGGCATATATATATATACACAAACACTTTCTCTTGTGTACATATATACAAACATTCACATGCACAATTTGTGTATGTATATATAAAGATGCACACTTTCTCTCTTGTATGTACAAATGCACACATATACAAGCATGCACAGATGCATATATGTAAGCATATTCATAGAGATACATTTGCATAACGACAAATGCTCACATGTACATGTATGTAGACATACACCCTCATGTACAAACATATAAACAAACATGGTGTCCAACTCCTTAAATTAGAGATGGAAAGTTGGCTGGGTTTTTTTTTGGGGGGGGGTGTTTGGAGGGAGGGAGAAGTGGCGTGACTGGTCATCATTGTTAATGCCAAGCACACAGTGTAATTTTTAATTTTCTTATGCAGATTATCATACAGCCCACGCGGGGAGGAGAACAATATCTGCCTGTTGCTCACACCTGTTTCAATCTGTTGGATCTCCCAAAGTACTCATCACGAGAGACTCTTAAAGAAAAACTTCTCTTAGCCATTCAACATACAGAGGGGTTCGGTATTGTCTAGCAATGGTGTATGTTAGCCTGTGCCTCTCAATAAAGACTAAATGGTGAAGGTTCAAGCTGTATCTTAACAGTCTCCAGCCTCTGCTGTGCAGTAGAAAAGTCTCCATGCTGGGCAGTCACCGCAGTTTTGAACCGTGACATATACTCCATGGAAGCAAGTCCAGTTGACATGAAATTCGTTGACAAAAGATCCCTTTCTTGGTGGTGGGTTCTTCATGTGGTCTGAAAAATATCTTCAGTGATTCAAAGGCAATCAGATGAGTGCTACTGGGGTTGGAGTTATCAGTATTCAAGCTGAATGGAAAGCAAAGTGCTGAAATAAAATTAAGCAGAGAACTTTGTTTTAAAATATTTTTATCTTAGGCAAATGCATAGCAATTTATGATTTATGTGGTGTCTTGATGGCATACAGGATGGTTGAAACCATGCAGCTAATGAAAAGCCAGACTGAAAAAATTCCATGCCTGTTGGCTAAATTGTGGAGTTTGCTGTTCGCTATCTTTGCAGAGTTGTCAGTGACATGCTTTTGGAATATCCCATAAATGAGAGATTGCTGCTTACTTATTTTAAATTTATGATCACTTTTGAGGCTGCTGACTTGTATACTTTGGTGGGGTGTATGCATACAGGCATGTGAGAGTGTGCATGTGTAAGTTCACAAGTATTTTATTTCATTATGCTATCTTCAAGAGACTGCGTGGATTGACTGTTTTGCAGCATATATATATATATTTTTTTTTTTGACGTGTGTGGGTTGAGGGAGATGATAGTTACAGGAAATGTACAAGAGAGAAAATCCAGAGATAGTTTTTAAGGGGACCATGGAAGACTATAGCTGGGAATCGACTGTAAATTAGTTTGAGGCATGCTACTGACAGGTGCTCAGGAACGGTGAAGCAAAACTTGTTTCAAACACGTTCTTGAATAATCGTGGAGAATAACAGTGCCCAGCTGGTGCTGGTGTTGTGGCAAATTTCAGGAAACAAATCTTACAGCAGATTATTCCCTTTTAATGTGACAAAGCTTTAATTAAACCTAGTATTTAGCATAGGGAATTGCTTAACAAAATGTCTCTAATGCAAGTTATTCCCATCTTTCGTCCATCACGTGATGTTGGCTCCAGTTGGGATCATCATCACAGACCCTGTGTAATGCCATAGATCTTATCTCCCTCTAAAACTACAACAAAATGTGACCATTATTTCTAAAGTGTGTGTGCATTCGGTATGCCAGCATTCAGCTGACTTTTTCTAAACAAACATAGCACAATGACGGATAAAGATGTGCTGTCGGGCAACATCTGGAAAAGTGTTGTTACCTCGGTTTTGTGTGCAGGCCAGATAGATGTACAGCTGGGTTTTTGTTTTTGTTTTTTTTTTTACAGAGTATCCATTGAAATTCCTCATTCCTTCCAGGCTAGTTTTTAAAAGTGTGTGGGCATTCAGACAACTGTAGTGGTGGATGTATAAAGACTGAGGAGCCTGTGTTGAATTAGTTCACTTTCAGTTTGACCACCCCTTCTATGGGCGAACATTGTCAGGGCACATAATGGTCCCCTTGGGAGTGGTGTCTATTGTCATATCAGTCTGATTACCTGTCATTTTACTTGTGATCTTTGAATGAAGTGCTGCTGACATGTGAACACAGATGTCAGACACTTCAGTTTTAACCAGATCACCTTGTGCTTCATCTAAGGTAGGCTTCTGTTAAGATAACACCACATCTGACTGTCAATAATGTTGCCAGTAATTTTAGATGTCATTGTTTTGATACCCAGTTGCATCATGGCATGTCTTATGTTACATTCATTGTATTACAGCTCCACAACTAGGTTATGTGAGTCTTCATATCTGTCCTGGGCATAAGAGTGTGGAGATGCAAACACCCATCCCACCCAACACTAATGCATACATCGCTGAAGGTCTGATCTCAGTTGCTTGCGTTGTGTGCTGATGCAGAGGTGCAAATATTCGATTTTGTATGCTCACCATTTGAGGGGTGGGTTGCATAAGTGTTTTTTTTTTAAACTTGTTTTCCTTTTATTAAACGTTTTAGATTAGCCAGTGTCGGAGTATTTTGGCATGCAAACAGACCCATATGGCATGTTGAGTCAGATTAGGAAAACAGAAAGTGAGGAGGAAGACATCCAGAAATAGTTGTTCTTTTTAGTGGTTGCTGAATGTATACATAAATTACTCCTCACATCAAATACTTTGACATTGATAAAGTATAAGATATCCCTTCCCAATCCCACAATATCACCCACAAAAGTACCCATCACAGCTAGAAGTTATCAAATCTCTCTTTTATTGTCACATACTTTTGCCCCGATTCAGAGTGGTTATGTTTTCCAGTACTTGTAAGCACTTTTACAAATAAAAATTTAGATTTTAAAAATCTTGATTTTCACTTTACTGTGTCCAGCCTGTCTTTTGATAGCAAGCATTTGCTTACTTTATTATTTATCGACTTTAAAAGGTTGATATTATAGGTACATCTAAAAGGGCACTAACTTTACCTTTTAGCATTCAAACTCCTGAGGAATTCTTTGTTATAAGAATGTGATAATGTTATATGAAGACACTCCCTTGGAACCATCAAGGAGTGCCTGACATTTTGTGTAAAAAAAAAAAGCCTTTTGCATACAGCTCACAAAGAAGTATTTCATATAGACAGTATTTCCTGTTTTCAGGTCACTGTACTGATACATATAATTTGTTGTATTTTATCTTAGTTTTATTACCACTGAAAATAATGCAAGCTAGATGCCCTTATTTTGTGAAGTACAAAATCTTTTATCTTGACAATCTTTGTGATCTTAAATTATAGAACTGTGGAGGGATTGTTTTGTGCCAGGAATTTCATGTTTCATTCATTTGATAAGGTGTGACTAAAATCAGTTCTGTAAACTGTGTTGTACTTCTGTTGACTGTCATCAGACTTTGTTCTCACTGCTCCTTTGAGTCCCCCTCCCCCCCCCCCCCCCCAAAAAAAAAAGAAAATTGCTCAGCTTGGTTAGCAACATATGGAGTGACAAGAAGCATGTGTGATCATTTCAAATTTTTTATTAAGTTAGACGTGGAAGGTATTTCTCATTCTTACGAGGACTTCTTTTGCCGTACATCCATGAATATCCTAGTGATTCACATGAGTTGTTTGTGAATTTGACAGCTTTGTTTGCTGTGATAAAAACTCAGGTTTTAGCTTTTCATTTAAAATCATTAACATGCAAACATGGCTTCATGATTAGGTCTCACTTGTGGCTGCAGACCACACCACAGCAAAACAAGATGAAACCAATGTGTTCAAGACCAGAATCCATGACCCACTATATCGTCTTAGTGATAAGCACTTGGTTTTGTGCTAACAGACTACCCTGGTATCTACACATGTATAGCTGTGCCCACTGTAAAACTGAAAGCATCAATAGTACCCTGATGATCGGAATGTTTGTGCCTACCCATAAAAATAACATGGTAATTCCACTGTCGCCATGCACACCACCAAGTCTGCATCGGAAAAAGTTTTGGGAAAATAAATCTGCTGCCCTCATTCACTCCTAAAACTGATGAAAGATAAATTCTTGAAAGTCCATCATGGCATGAGCTGATTGTAATATTTTCCACACTTCCTGTGTTACAAAATTGTGATGCTTTGTACACATAGAACTTCAATAAATATATGTAAATTTTTAAGCGACCAGTCTTTGTGTTCAAGAGCCAGAACAGAGAGACTCTGGGAGTGGGAGATAATGAATTTAGTCATGTGGTAATTATACCATCTTCGGACAAGCACCTAGCATTTGGCTTCACTGTCATTGTAAACAAGAATAGGCTGGCTTCATAAGCACTTTGCGTGGAACTGGAGTACCCGCAACTTATAGACTGTTCAGTTGTGTCTGTCCCCCATCTCCAGGATGATCGTACCTGCTTGTCACAGTACAGAGAGTAATGAGTTCAGATCTAATTATATATGGCACACATATCTTATATAATATGGCACCTGTTCATGCAGCTGACCAACTGGGGATTTTTGCTGTTCCTCCCACTTCCTTTCTTCCACTCCATTATTCCGTGGTATATGGTGAGCTGAAGTAGCACATAAGGCAAATTCCACCTATAAATAATTCATCTAAGATAAATTCACCTATGTGCACTATACTTCCATCAAAGAACACTGAACAATCTTCCTGCGTACGCCGCTATATAAAAACGTAGGTAGGGGAGGTAATTAGGCGTGCGCTCTGTGAAAAAATATTTCGTACAACACACTTGACCATTATATATCAAAAAGGTGTACAACAACGTAAATATTATTTTAATTAAATGCAGCGTTGGTGTCACGCTGTTATATATCTGATTTTTTTTATTCACTGTCGTGACGTGATCTCCAGGGTATGCAAAATATTTGGTCCCATAGGACGATAGGTAAACACTAATTAAAGTAGAATTCTTCTCTGGTTCTGAATTCTGATGGGCGTATAGTTTTGACATTTTATTTTGTTTGATAAAAATAAACATAGGTAGCTAAATTCCTTCTCTCACACAGTCACAGTGTATCTAACTGGTGCAGTATGCACAATGTCACAAATGGTTCACTTTCATGACCTTCACTGTGCTGATCGATTTTAAAAGGATCTACTCTAGTGACTAGTGTTGTCTTTCAATGTGCAATTTAGACGAACATTGACAGATAAAGTTGTAGGATCATTTTCAAACAAAGTTTAGAGGTCAAGGGACAGCTGAAATCCTTTTCTGAGAATTTTGCTAGTTGATGCATAAGTTTGTTTTTTTACCTTATCCATGTGCAGAATGCTTTCAGTTTGTCCAAAAATTTTCTAAAGCTTTGACCATGTTAAACAGCTGTTTAGTATCAAGTGCTCTAGATCTAATGCAAAACATCACTTTTTTTAACTAGTGCTGCTGTATGCAAAACAGAACAGATGCATGCAGTTTTCATTGCCGATTTACACAAAGCAGATCACTACATAAAGAAAGGTCTGAAAATCTTTCAAACTATGGTTTTTACCCATGGTGGAAGAAACTTGATCACAAATCAGTCAAATGTGGATGAAGGTGTACTGACACTAGCAGATGAACTTTTGACCTGTCGGCATGCTTGATAAATAATAATCGCTTTTGGAAATCAAATGATAGTTCCTTTTCACCTTGCTTCATCCTTTAGGAAATGAAAAAAAGACTCCTGGAGACTTACAGCGAGTATTCGAACAATTAATTGCATTACACGCATCCCCGCCATTCCAACACTTCCCTGGAGCTGGCATCAGGATTACAACTTCAAACTTGTTGGGCTGGCATCGCTGTCCTCGTGACACAGCAGATTAAGATTGATCTTTCTGTGTATTATCTTTACTTCCATCATGATTATTTACACCCGGGCATAATTCATGGCTAATCCAGTTATACCGTCCATCGCATGGCGCCACTTTGACCCTAGCAGCAGTGTTAGTTTGGTGACCGAGTCGGCACCTTTGTCTAATGTCTCCAACTCTGGATTTGGTTGCTAGTTTGTCGGATCTATTTTTGGCAGGTGCTAATAGATGTCTCATACTAGCTTTCTAATAGGAGAAGCTTCACCTATATCTTTTCTTTTTGCTCATTCCCCACTTGTACCAAGATAATTATAGTGCAGTCCTGATTACACAAAGGTTGACATAACTTCGGCAGACATGCTTCTTTGTAGCCGGATTTGACTAAGATGAGAATCATGTAACATCAGCAATTTTTTTGTCCCATGAAACTTGTGCTAAATAGACAGCACTAAAACTTGTTTCCATCTATGCCATCAGAATTGAAATTGTACAATTCTTGCTGCTAGCGCTGATTTGTACATAGATTGTTATTAAAAGAGGTATTTACGTTGTCTTTGTTATCTGTTCAGCTTCACTTGAAATCAGATGTAAAAACTTGCTGTAAATGGAACTTTCACTTGTGCAAAGGTAGGATATCCTCCAGGTAAAGAGATGGTGTATTCATACTGTGTGTGTGTACACAAATCATCAAATCCACATATAGCTATCTCAATCAATTTTCCTTATGAATCCATAACCAAAGCCTTAACAAGCTGGAAGCACAAAATTTAAATTCTCAAGCAAATACAAAGAGCAACCTCAAATTTAAAAAAACATTTTATTTCATAAGGGAGAAAATTGTCACCTTTCATAGGTATGAAACTATAGATGTTCTTTAATAACTGAATTAGAACATTTTTTACTTCCATTTAGAGTTATTAGCGTTGCATTTATAAAGCCATTCATATCTATTAAGTTATAAGTGCACTGTTACTCTCCAACTTTCATGTGTTTTTCTATAAACATGTACATCTGAATAGGGTGTTGCCGTTAGCCTCTTGCAAAGCAAGTGCAATGACATCATCTTCAGGCAAGGTCAAGAGTTCACCAAATGGTAGTGTTACCACCAGTAGTATGGGACCCAAGTGAACCATGCTTAGTGTTACTGGCCCTTGAAAGCATGGCTGCAGCCTGACTGTATCTGCCTGTAGTTTTATCTGCATGTAGTAGGCCAAAATGTACATCTGACATCGAGGGCCTGTTAAAAGATTATCAACTATATTGTCGAATGTTCTAAACACATGTTCATGATTACTTTGTGGCTACCCCATCCAGAATACCATGCCTTAGTGAGACTGAGAAATATTCTTCTTTACAATGACTAGGTCAAAATACAATTCCCTCTGAGAATACCAAATCTCAATGTAAATTCCCAGTTTTCAGTTTGGTTAGTACAAAGCTGGCATGAGCATTATACTTCCATGGCTATTCACAATTTTTCAAAAATTAACCCTGTACTGTAGTATGACAAAATGCCTGCCATGAACACAACTTAAAAACTTAACACTTGTGCCAGTGCCAGTACCATACCAGGAAAAAAGTCATTATTAGCATTCACTTCTCACAAAATAATCCTCGTTACCTAGTACCAAATCTAACCAGGCTTTGGCAAAAGATTTGAATAACAAAACTCACTGTATTGCGTAACATGTACATGTATTTAGGACAGCTGGTTCCACATCCACTGGGTAAGACATTGAGTACTATGGTGTTTCTCATCCCAAACTGGTGCACATCGTGATAGCAGTGATCAGTAAAGCACACCTGATGATTTAATGCCTATCAATGGAGTATTTAAGTTCACTGAAATTTCTCTTCTTCAGATCAGCAGTACACTATGTCTTGTGCTTCTGCTACCCTGTAGCACACAGGCGATAACTCAGTTGCTTGGTGCTGGTGTAGAATTTATCCTAGACTACAGAATTACACAGCCTTGAATAACCCTTTCGACACCATTACAAAGTTTATCAGATGAAGAAAAATCCCTCCAATTAATTTTGCATAAAAATGCATGCTTGTACCAATTCTCTGGAGTTCTGAAAGTTAAGTATCATATTTTAATGGTGCTTACCAAATACAAAATGTTTATTATAATTTATAGATTTTTGTATGGAAAAATGACAACTTCTATGAAGCCCTTCCAGTCTGATTTTTTTTTCTAAATCCTCAGCACAGTTGCAGCAGGCACCTTGTTAACTCTGTGACTGAAAATAAAGGCATCAATCTACACAAATTTTTTTATGCTTGTATAATTAAAAGGGTTTGCCATTAACATGCGAACAGGATGGACATGACAAAAACAAGACTTCCAGGAATCTATTTGCATTTTCAGACCAGACTTCTTTTAAAAGTCCTCATTCTTCGAAACACCTAATAGTAATAAAAACAATTTTTTTTTAAGCAGTAGAACATTGGAAACATCCAGTGATCTGTTAAAGGATTTCAGATTTTGTGCTGAGCACAAAGTTTATTACACTAGAACACCACAGACAAGAGAACCCAGTAATAAAAAGCATCCTTTTGATGCCATAGAAAAGAAACAAAGCACAAAATGCATAGCTGCATTCTTTGATTATCATGCAAAAACTAGGAATAAAACTAAAGGCATAAAGCCCCAATTCCTAGGATGGTTTGCAACTGGACTGGCAAGATTAAAATATCTGCATGTGAAGGTTGTGTATTCATATTTTCAGGCATGTCAGAAGCTTAAATGCATATTGATTCACCTCCAGTATATATATATATACTATCCACATCTTAAGTTCTACATCCCTAGACAAGGTACTGCAGCTGACCTTACTAAGGGGAGTTCTTCCATAGATACTTTTAAATTCAAAAATGGCAACTGCCATGAACTACAAAGCATGTGCCCACCCTGTATCTGCAAAAGGCAGCTATGGTATCCTCTGTAATCTGTATCTGCAAGGCAAGATGTACAGATGGAACTACAGTTAGGTGTTGGATTATAAAACTGATTGGTCATCAATAACATACCTATCAGTCCATCAGTCCTCTCATTATCTGACAATATAAAGAACAGTATTTTATTTCTGTAATTTTAATTCAGTGACCAGACCACAATCTTCCATCCCAAAATTTCGTGCAACACAGATGTCCACAAGCCCATGCAGTGTGCTACCTCGAATCTTCACAGATATCCCAGTGCTCCTGATAACGCACAATGGGGAGTAATTTATGCACATTCAAGAATAACGCAGAGATTTTAAAGCTGTGCATCACAGTAACACAGATTTGTCAACATTTGGCAAATTAACACCTGCTGCTTTTATGACCCCTGATTTTTACAAAATGACTTAGATTTCAGGCTAGAGGGTCATTTTGACCTTTGGTTTTAAAAAAGCTCAGAAGCTGTGTGTGCACCTCTGTCAACAGCAGATGCTGTGGCTTAGTAGCAAACTGTGCCTGTGGCATACTGGCAAACTGAAAATGTGGTACACATGCCATGGTACACAGGGTTGAAAGGCATTTCACAATGAAAATAGAACCTTTTTTTCATAGCAGCAAAGTTGAAAGGGTTTATTTTATATGTTGTCCTGAGGATAACCTCAGTTTTTCTTAATGCAGAATGATGGAATCTCCCAAGGTGATCAAGAAACAGCTCACCAGAGAAGAGGGGTGGGGGTCTGGCCCATTTATTGGCATTATCTTTCACCTCCATAGCAAGCCAACCACAAATCATAGCCAGGTATCTTTTATAGACAAGGATGTAGTCAAGCAATTGGTCAACGCTAGTCACAACTGCCTGTTTTCCTGGGTCTGTCTAGATGTCTACTTCTGTAATCTGTACATTTTATTATCTAAAATAAAGGGTCCCAGTTTGAGATGTTCAACTGTAATGTTTATACTAACAGTACTTGAAGTTACCTCCTGATGTAATTTAAACATTCCTCCACCTTAATGCCATAAGAAATTGCAGAAAGCACCAACATCCCTTAATTAAAAACAAAAAAACTCTCCATAAAAGCAGCTATCATAAATGAGCTACCCAGTTCAGTTTTCCAATGCTCATTTCTCCCTGCAGCGACAGGGGTTTTTTGTGTTGTTGTTTTTTGGTTTTTTTTTGCATAGACAGTACTCTACGGTGAATCTTGCTATCTCACACTACACACCATCAGCATCTTAAACATGTTAAAAGCAACAATTCAGAACAGCAAGCTCAATGGTAAATGAACATGCCTGAAGCAAATACTGAAGAAATACTACAGCCCACCACTGTCCCCAAAGACTGTTAATCAACTAATTCTGACTTCAAGAAATTCAGATAAGAAAATTAGAGTTAGAATCCTTCAGCTTGTCTCTAGCCCATCTTTAAACTAGGTGCAGTCTCACAATAAATAAATTTTATCATCATCCCTCCTCTAACTGGTGTGTTCAGCTCTTTTTTTTGGAGGGGGAGGGGCACTGTGCAGTTCCGTTTTCTAGTTTCAGTGCAGCCCTATAATTCTCTGCTAAGCATCTGAATGGTTTGAAGAGACCAGTGCCACAGAATCCAAGATGCTGTTAAAGGATATATAAAGGAAGGCATCATGTCTTTTGCCAACACCTCTATGGATATCCTAAGCTGGCTCCGGGCACTTCTACAGTTATCCTTTGTGCTATATCAAAGCACAAGAACCTGCACAATACCACAGTCTGAGTCACGTTTTGGGCCATACCATGTCACAAGAACTGGCAGACATCCAAGGTGCACCAACTGATGCTAGACGACAGCCAAAGTCCGAGATACAAAGCATGCAACTTGCACCAAAGCCACGTGGAACTGCACCGTGACATTAACAACTAATCTGAAAGTCTTAGAATAATAGAGATAAAAAGCAATTAGGCAGTCACAGATGTACATATCTATAGGTTTTAATACACAACTTGAGAGATGCCACTAACAGTAAATTTCTAAGCAATTTTACTGAGAAATGAGGAAACACAAATAAGGCTCAGAGAAAAATAACCATCACCATTACTTGGGCATATCAACCCCCATTCAAACCTCCCATTCAGTGACTGTAATGATAAAATATGTCGAGGTCAAGGACCAAAACCAGAACCACTGGTACGACTTTCCAACAAAAACAAAAAGGCTGTCACCACTTACTAAATAAACGGACTTTGCTATGCACTGCATGGACAAATCTTTCAGGCAAGTCGAAACATTGTTTGAAGTTTCCAGCGGAAAACTGGAGGCCACCCATACACACCACTGCATTAGGCAGCAAGACCGTTCGAAAATTTGTCATTGAAAATAACAATATTTGGCACTCAATCAGCTTCCATCCTCTGTCTTGCCAGTTTTCACTGTGCTAGTCAGCGAGACTACTCCAAATGTGTTTGTATTTAGTCAGCTTTCAATTTTACATCATCAGTCTCATTGTCTGTTACTCCCATTTCATGCCTAAAAAGATAAAAGTAACAGAAGTCAACCACAGATCAGTATGATTAGCCTTTGCGCACTGATCTAGTAATCATTCTAGAATTAGTTGTTAAGACTACCGTTGCAGGTTAGTTTCAAAGGAATGACAAAACAAAGGATTGACAACTGTGTGAGCAGATCCATAAGACATTTGCTTAGACAAAGGGTTTAATGTTGATTTTCAACAGGGGAGCCACGAACATGGCAGAAGCAGCAATATTAAGTATCATCTAACCCCTGCCTTCATCTTCAACCCTAACCCTTATCTCCGACATGGTGGCCAGCAGCATATCAGTAACTCACGCTTGCTAACCACACAAAGGGTTGGGGTTAGTGGGTAGGGTCCATATCCAACAACATTCTTCCTCCGTATCAGTATATGCAGCACCTGTTCATAGGGCTGATAACAGGTTTTCTCCTAATACTTTTGTTTCCTTCCCTTTGCACTTCCCACAGCACCTTTCATCACCCTCTCCCCGCCTACCCTCACCATCCATGAGAAGCCTAAACACTCGCCACACAAACCGGAAAATTAAAAACAACACTAATAACTGAGTCTTCGAAAAAAAAAAGAGTAACTGCCACTCCCCCGGTAGGTCACTGCTTCGAAATACTTTTCTTGAACCCAATTTAGGTAACACTCCTTTGGTACGTTGTATATACATACATTCGTCATTCCTCTATTTTGTTAGTCCTTCAATCTTAACTCTTCTGAACAGAACTGACTGCTGTCTGAGATGTCGTTACTGTGGACATCCTGAGATACATGGAAAAATTCACACAACAAAACCTTGAGCCGTTACACAGCAGTAGGAACAGGCAACTGAGTGTCAGGATGCCAAAGGTGTGGGATGCCCAGGTGATCAAATAACTGGTGATCAAATGTCCATTTGGAACTGTGCATCTTCGGCTGACACCTTCTCTGAAATAAGAAAAGCAGGTTTGACATTCTGATTCTGCAGTCACTAATCATAAATAAAATATACCCTTCACCATACGTTAGAGCAGAAAGCACAAGAGTCAACATCTCAACACAGCATGTGAAAAAAATATAATATACACAGCTTGGTAGCACTATTTCTTGAGAAAATTCCCATCATCAGATGAACTTGAATAATGGAAGGAAAGCACTACATCAAAATTCGGTAAATGCAGTTTGACAAAAATTTCATTAAACTCATGCACATAATTTACTGATTAACACTGGTGCTCCTTTCGTTTATTTAAACGCTTATATTTTAGTGGAGCAGCCTACATTTTGTTGATTACAAAATACAATTACAAAAAAAAACCCATGACTTTTTAAGTTTATTAATAATTTTACTCCTCTGTTATATAATCAAAAATTAAACCTGAAACAAAATTCAGTGGCATTATTACATCTATATTTGTACTATTATGGATGCTGATCTAGCAAATTACCATCTTTGCCACGCTCCTCTCGAATGTGTGGTGTTTC
Organism: Lanistes nyassanus; assembly: GCA_004794575.1. Classification (NCBI taxonomy): domain Eukaryota; kingdom Metazoa; phylum Mollusca; class Gastropoda; order Architaenioglossa; family Ampullariidae; genus Lanistes; species Lanistes nyassanus. The sequence continues at coordinate 37,200 of SMGT01006915.1, read as the reverse complement.
ACCATTTTCTCGGGCAAGTTCCGACAGTGCTGGGCCAGTCACACCAGGAATATGCAGCATGTTGGCAGGGGGGCTCCTTGCAAGGGGAGAATTGCGACACTGCATCAAGAACGCTCGTTCATACACAATGCGAGTACCTGAACAAAGACAGACCAATCAGTTTATTAAAATATAATTCTAACATGTTGTTCTTTAACTTAACACAGTAATGGCACTGCCTTTTAAATCTCTTGATACCTAATTCCTTGCTTTATGGGTAAAGTTTAAAAGCTGACACCCTTTCACTAAGTTTCTGTTTCACCCTGTACTTTCTCAAACCAATAATGGCAATGTTCTACTACTTCTAGAAAGATGTCAATTTTGGACAGAAATCCACCAAAATTGTGCCACTACCCAGGAAGAAGACAAACCTGGCTCACATTTACAGTCATCAATATGTACAATTTGACACAGATTAACAAGTCACACTCAAAGGCCCATGTATTCACAATAAATACAGGTTTTAGTAGCCGCTGTGGGAAAACTCGTTTTTGAGCTTTTACTTTTAATGTGCACTAAGACATAATCAGCACGTAATGAAAATACCTATACCATGAACTTTTTTTAAAAGTCAAAGTTCACACGAATCGTGACCGTTTGACCCTGATACACCTGGGTCAAGGCCACAAAGAGGCTATGATTCCACCTGACGTCAGCTGAAACTGGAAATATATATCAAACGCAATTTTATGGTTTGTCTTTTGTGGATTAAAAGTTATTAAAGATGAAGAGTATTGCTAGCTACACTTTTTTGTGCATTAGCCGAATTTATCTACTGATTAAACATCGGTTCTTCAAATACCAAAACCAAGTTAATCGGTAACCTGCAATGACAACATCAACAAATCTATTCCATCAAACAAAGATTCTATGATACTAACATGCATCCTACTTTTACTCCAACATTAATGTTCCAGATGTGTCAGATTCTTAAACCTTCAAACCATTTGGATGTTATTCATTATTTGATCATGTTTAGGTTACTCCCGAAAAAGATACAAGAAACGAAAATCTTGAAACGTCCCACTTGAAATGTTGCCAAACAGAAGTCACATGGCTTTAGGTGCGCCATATTGAAAACCATCCAAAGTGATCGCGATTTTCGTAAACACTAATGCAAGAAACCCACAATAAATCTCAATAACTGAAAGTAAAAGAGTTACCCGTATAACCAAAATATAGCATGCGCTCGTCAACATACACCCTACCTCCTGGAGTCGTGGAGAAAAACGTTCCTCCTGGAGTTGAAGAATAGTCTGTTGGCAGTTGCGATACATCATTCAAGATAATTCGCCTTGTTGGAATATCTTTACTAATGCTTAACTTTTTTTCAGACTCAGATTTAGACATGGTGAAAACGAAATATCCCAAGCAAACTGTCACACAATAGAATTATCTTTGGAGCTGAAGTCACACCACCTTTCCACACAGGCCACTCTCACTCACCATACATACATAAACAGACCAGCTAAAAAAGAACTAAAGCCATTTCGGGATTTGCACTCTTCACAAACCGTACGGGCATGTCGCTAGAACAATTTGTGTGACTGTCAGAGGGCGTGATATTTAAACAAAATTATTTTAAATGGCTGATGCTTATCGCCTATCAGATGCAGAAGCAGACAGGAATCCAGAGCTGGATTTCGCTGAAGTTGTTTGAGACCTCTGTATGGGCCCTAAGTCCGCGGGGGCCTGGATAGCTCTGCGGGTAGAGCGTGTGGAAGGTTGGTGCATGGTTCGAATCCAGGAGTGGCTATAAGGACTATTTACTGCAGTTTAATGTTGTGCAGACTCCAGCGTGAAACACTGTCGGTCTAGCGAAATATTGTCCACCTTACTTTATTACTTCCCGCGTTCGCAGAACTACCGGAATGCATCCAGGCGAGTGGGGAGCAGATGATCGAGAAACAATTCACCGATTCGTTTTCTGTCTCCAGCCTGGTTTGAGTTGGCGACAACGAGTGGACATTTATTAAAGACCAAACACAATCACTGTACCGGCTGAGGATCTGAACTTCACGAAAAAATTGGTGCAGCACCATCAGTAGGCAGATAATTGTAGAGAGACAATATGCTTCCCCCCCAGACATTGATTTCGCACTATGGGAGGGGTGGGGGGACAAATGGCCCGGGTCCTATTTTTAGTTTTTTTGTATGCACCGAATAAAGCTCCAGACTGATCACTGCAGTAGGATGGCCAGTGCCGTGATGCAGTTTAATGCTTGGGGCATGGCTAAATAGGTCAATCCTTGACCACACCTGGATTCGAACAATTAGCAATTATAATATGCATTTCACGCACTATAGTCCGCAGAAGTATACAGGCCTTATTTGGAACACCGGCAACTGACGAGATCCTTTTAATAGTAGTAGTAGTAAAGAAGTGGTGGCATACATTATATATATATATAACCCGTGCTGGCAGTAAGGTTGTCAACAGATCGAAAAGGTCTATATATAGTTCACGCCCTTAGATTTTTCTCTCTCTCCCTCTCTCTCTCTCTGATGCGGGTAGTAGGGATGGTGAAAGTAATTTATGAGCTGAGATTGCAGTGTACTCTGTGGGGTCATGGAAAAGTGTTACGGGGGGCGTGGCGTGGTGCCGTCTCGTCCATTGTCCCTCGCGTCAAGGCTCTCTCACATACACATTCGGCTCTGCCATGCCCCCATTTTCCAGGTTCCATATCCTCCAGCCACTCCGACCAAAACTCTGCCTCTCTCTCTCTCTCTCCATACAACACAAGAACTCAGCTTCGTCCCCACAGGACATACCTCATACATAACATCACCCCCTCCATGTATGGACCTCCCATGATCCTTCATTTCAGAAGGCGGATTTCGCACGCCTGAATCGCGTACTACAGAACGGCACGGGATTTCCTTCATTCATTGCCATAGTCATTATCGCACCATCGTGGAACCGACTCCAAATTCTCGTCAACGAATGGGGATGATGCCGGAGCTAGACAGGACGAAGCAATCCTATGCACACCCCACTCTATCACGATCAATATTCATTGTCAAACTATGATTGCGAACGAATACAAAAGAAAATAATCAACATACATGTATACATAATCCAATGGCAACCAATATAAAAGTATAAAATTACACACCCAACTGTCTGCACAGTAAATATCACTAGGATAAAAGCATAAATCATCCGTACACATCAATCCATGCCAGTCCTCTTCTCCACATTGTGCAATGGAAGTACGAACAGTCCATCCTAAGTCAGCGAAGTCCTTTTCTTTTAGTCCACCGACAGAATTTTTTTTAAATACACACAGTCATCAGTGACAAAAACACAGAGTACACATCCCGCTCGGCCTCGGACACATTAGAAAGTTATTCTGGAGAGAACGTCAGCTTCTCGGTTGGATTCTCCAGAGATTGGTAGAATGGTGAATGAATACTCCAGAGATTGGTAGAACGGTGAATGAATACTCCCGAGATTGGTAGAACGGTGAACGAATACTCCAGAGATTGGTAGAAAGTGAATGAATACTCCTGCAGCGCGAGTGCCCACCGCGTAAGACGCTGGTTTGTAGATGAGGATTTCTTCAAGAAAGTGGACGGTGATCAATCTCCCAAACCACACCCAAACATTCACGTTCTACTGTTGGATACTTGCATTCACAATCAGATAATTTACGGCGTGCATACATGACTGGGTGCAGAACACCCTGTTCATCTCTCTGCATGAGCACCGCACCGATATCCAGTGCTGAAGCATCTGTTCTAACAACAACCGGTTTCCGAAATAAGGTAATCGTAGCACGGGTGGGGTGGAAAAGGCGGCCTTTATTTGCTTCAGGCTATCATCACATGCAGCCGTCCAAATTATTTTATTCTTGGAACCTTTTTTGGTCAAATCCGACAACGGTGCAAGTATGGTCGCCAAATCTGGGACGTATCTGCGGTAAAACTTTACTAGGCCCACTAATGCCGTGTCTTTTTTTTTTTGGTTGTTGTCACTGGTTGTTGGAGAAATCACATGACCTAAAAATTGTATCTGGTCATACGCAATCTCTACTTTGTCTGGTCTAGCCGTTAGGCCTGATTCGTGTAATCGCCCAAACAAACTATCTAGGCACATGATGTGCTCCTGCCAAGAGTAAGTAGAGAGCAAAATGTCATCAAAAAAGTTGTCAGCCTCAGATTCGGATAGATTAAACTTTCTCACCATGCGAGCAAATGTGGAAGATGCCGTTATCAATCCAAAACGGCATTCTAGTGAATTGGAAAAGTCGTCCTTGTGTACGAAAGACCGTCTTTTCTTTATCCTCAGGTCTTAAGGGCATTTCCCAATAACCTTTAGTTAGGTTGATTTCATTGAAAAATCTTTTTCCTTTCAATTTACTGAACAAAAGCTCTATATCCGGAATGGGTTCAGCATTAAAAACAGTGACTGAGTTAAGTTGCGGAAGTCTACACAAAATCGAAAAGTTGAGTCTTTCTTATCAGAAGAACGGGAGATGCATATGGTGACTGGGAGGGTTCAACAATATCCATGAACAACATCTTGTCAACTTCTTTAACAGTTTGCACCAACGTAAAGGGTAAAGGGAATTGCTTAACTTGAAATGGCGAATTATCTGTGAGATTGATCTCGTGGTGATACATGGCTGTAAGCCCTGGGACCTCTGTCCTGGGACCATCACCGTGTTTCTCAAGTAAATAGTGCCGTGCAATCTCGGGAATAGTGACCTGGCTGATGACATGTGAAACATAACTCTGATTTCGCCGAAGGTCTATCTTTTGGGGTACTTGGTCGAGCAGTATGTGATAGCTGCCGTTCGACCTGGGTTGGACAGTGTGTAGAATCGGAAACAGGGTGAATATTGTCCGAATTAGTAGCGCCTATCTGGCTTCTGTTCAGTCCGCGGAAGAAAGGGTACCTACGTCTGGCGTCCCTCTCATGGGGGTGGGGGGGGGGTGTCTGTTACTTTGGGTCTCTGTACAAAGCGCCACATTTGCATGAATGGGGTTGGACTGTCCCTCAACTGCTGCTAATGGCTCTTTAGGTTCAGCTTCTCGAAAGCTTTCTGCTGCCTCTGTCATCTCATTAATGGAAGAGTAAAGCTTTGTTTTTAAGAAAGTCGTCAGCTTAGGCGAGCACGATGAAAGAAACTGGTCCCTCAACAACAAATCCACAAGTTTATCCAAGTGTCTTTCAACCCCGGCCACGTCTAACCATCTTCGAAAATAGCGCTTTAAACGGTCTGCAAACACATGAAAGGTTTCATCTGGTTGAGGACGTGAACTACGAAATTTTTGTCGAAAGCCTTCCTCAGTGAAACGAAATCTGTTAAGTAAATGTTTCTTTACCGTATCATAATCAGTAATGCCATCTATGTTTACCAATTCTGTAAAACATGATAATGCTTTACTGGACAAACTGTCATGCAGACAGGATGTCCATTCGACTGGGGGCCATCTTCTAAGTTTTGCATGTTCCTCCAAACATATAAGGTAACTATCCATGTCATCCTTATCTCTAAAATAAGGGGTTTCGGCCTTGATTTTAACACGGTCTGTATCTCTGTCTGCTCTCTGGCAGCCGGGACTTTTTCTCTTTTAGCTGCTATTTCAGCTTCGCGTAAATACCTGTCCTGTTCTTGTTTCTGTTTCTCGAGGACTATCTTTTCTTCTTCCATTTTTTGATTTCGGGTCAATGCAAAATTTAATTTGTCCAACTCCAATTTTCTCTGAGCCTCTGAATTTTTTGCTGCTAATCTGGCATCTTACTTTCTGAACCTTGCAATCCTAATAATTCTGCTTCTGTGGATAGTTCTGCGATGTGAGCCTGAAGTGATTGTTGGTCACTGACTCTGATCTCTGTCTCTGCCATTTTGACCAATAGAAAATCAGAAGCCGCAAAATAAATTTACAAAATTATAGCGGTGCTGTACAGGGAATGAAAAGATTAGGCACTCACCGATGGCGTGATAATGATACCAGCCCTCACACATGAAGATTCAAGTCAGCCTTGGGTAAAAGGAAAGCATACATCCGTGTTGATGGTTAGACGACGTAAATATGTTACAATAACTGCAAGAATAAAAATTCAACATATAAGATGGAGCATCACTCACGACTCTTCATATCGATCTGTCCCAATAGCAATGATCAAGTGAACAATTGCAACCACGCAACAGTAAATGGTCATAAAATGTAAAGAAGTAAAAGTTACTTTGGTAACGTAAGAAACAATCGATAGGTATTCAAACTGCCAAACACCAACCAGACCACATTCGTTTCAGTAAAATCCATCAAGATAAATAAAATAAAGGCTCATTGAGCTCTGGACATATTCCACCAGTCGTCCACATCGACCAACGAACAGATGCTGGCTAAAGAAGTCACATATTATTCTTTAAAAAATGGACACACTTCTACATCAATCACGTGCCTGTAATCCAATGTCGGAGACAATGTTCCGTCTACAACCCACGGAGACAGCTCGGTAGCAAGATATCTGCTTGCAAGTGCGGAATATACGTTAATCAGCGAACGTTTTAAGCAGCAGCGGAGAAGGCAACCTCCGGCTCACCAGTTGCTACGGGGTGGAATCACGTGGTACTGTCTCGTCCTTTGACCTGACGTCAAGGCTCTCACCCTCCATTTTCCAGGTTCCATACCTTTCTCCTCCTGGCGCTCCGACCCAAAACTCTCTGCCTCACTTTTTACTTTCAAGCCACCTGGAACTGTTTACGCAGTCACTCCCTTTGATGTTATCCACATTAGAAAACAAGATCGACACACCGCAGAAGCAGCACGCACAAACTGATGTAATTTTTTATTATTATTCTCTGGCCGACTCGTGCGATACCGTGCTTTTTGGTTGAACGCTGTTTAGTGCCTCTTGCCTGCGCTCAGTCGAGCCTCTTACCTCTGACCACCCAGATGTTTTTAACCCCCGTTTTTTTTCTTCTTCCCCTATCGAACCTGCTCCACCACGGCTCACCCCTTTTCGAACACTGCTCACTCATTCTCACGCCAAGCACGCGTTCACTCACCCTCAGTTTTTTTTATACCGTGTTTCCCCGAAAATAACACGTACAGGGCTTCTATTAATTTTCATTCCGAAATATGACACTAGGGCTTATTTTCGGGGATGTCTTATTTTGATATATCAAAAAATGAACTTACAAAGTAAAAATTACGAGATTTGTGTCGTCATTATTTTTACTTGCCAAAAAGATATTTTGAAAAGGATACCATACACCGCATTAAAGAAGTTTAAATAAATATATAAAGAGGAAGGGTTCTTTCGTCTTTCTGCCGCTCTCAACTATGGGCTTATTTTAAGGGTAGGGCTTATATTAAAATCATCCTCAAAAATCACGCTAGGTCTTTTTGCGGGTAGGTCTTATTATCGGGGAAACACGGTACCTCATACATAACACACACAGTCGTCCGCGACCTCAAACTTGTAGTCCCTATACCCCCTTGGCCTCTTCAACTCCTCCTTCAATTTTTCTCTTCGTTAGTCATGACAGTCAAAGCGACAATAGAAAGTATAGTTTGTCTGCAGACGCATTGTCCTCGGATCTCAGACCAAGAGTTTCCTCTCCTCTTTTTTAAGTCGCATCCCCTCCCAGACTTTCTTCATATTATTTTCATGAAAATACTCCTCAATTTTCTTCCTGTACTGTTCCTTCCCTTCTTTAATCATTTAAAAAAATTCTTTCTGCACTTCTCTCTGACCATGCTTGTCTCCTCTCATCAAGGTTTGTTTCCTCTTGTTTAGGGCAATTTGATTTTCTTAGTGACCGATAGCTTATTGTTTGCGTATATTTTGACAATTCTCTTTGTAACGATAGAATCTTCAATAAAGTTTATATAGTCAGTCACTATATCAGTAACCTCAGAAACATCGGCAGAAGTGTCAGTAAAAATACATTCCTGTCTGTCGTCTCGAGGCATGCTGTGGTATTGTTCCGCTGACCCACAGTCCGCTTAGCCGGCTCGACGCGTTGCATGAGAAGACGATAACGGGGGACCAAGCCCGACCATGTGCAGAGCCCTAGAGGCTACAAGTTACAACCTGTTATACAGGCATCTTTGACAGTGGGATAGAACAAGTCCAGCGGTGTCCTTCCTTTATGAGCAGCGCCTGTCACGTATTGCTCAAACTTGGGTCTGACTTTCTTGAGAAAACTGATTAAAACCCCCGTTGACAATTCTAAGGGAATCTGGTGCCCCTGACTCAAAGTCGTGCATGTGCTGACAGTGAGACACAGACAACAGACATAGGCCGTACATATTAAGAGTTTTGTTAACAAGACAGCAGTCCAGTGGCACATATCAATGTAGAGTCCATGTTTAGGAATCTGCAGGAAATGTAAATCATAATGTTTAACATTCATTCATCACAGAACACACAAAAGTCACAAGCAACGAAAGGTAACTTGAAAAGGGTCCTTTCTTTTAATCAGATTTCAAGTAATATGAAACCAATGTAAATGGAATGAATTTATGTTTGTCTGATCTAAATATTTACAGGAATGGCCCATGATATAAAAATTTGTTTGTTGTTTATGTACAAGTGCATAGCCCAAGTGATAATTGTTGACTGTCGGCAGCAACAAGGAATCCGCAGTGATGCTTCCTCCTGCAGGCTTGCTTGCTGAGCAGTCAGCTTGTATGTTACAGTAACTATTTTTAAGCTTGGTGGCTAATCATAGCTGAGACTACATAATAATTTATTACATGAAGTTGCTAAACAGTTAATCATACTTAATCTTCAGCAGATGCAATACAATACAGTGGTCAAAAACAAAGAATTAAAAACCCAAAGAAAAACATTTCAAGGCCACCTTGGTTCTAGTTTTCAATAAGGGCTGCATGCCCTACTAATAGATCTAGGTGTTTATCAAAGACCTTGATGTTGCTCACATTATACATCAATAACATATAAAGACAAGAAACAGCATAATTATTTTCCTTCAAGAGATGTCACTGGTTGCCAGTTTTCAAAAAAAATCTCAATTTCAAAGTGAACATCAAAAACAACAACCTTTTCATACTTTTTATTTACTTTGAAAACAGGTGCCACTAGCATGTCAGATAGCAGAATAATCAAGTGATATAAGATTGTTTAATAGTGGAATGAGTTGTGTTAGGAGTCAAAGAACAATTTTTAAAAAAAATCAGGGATATTAAGCATGATCCGTAACAAATCATGACGCCAGAGTGCCAAGGTAAGCAAAGAGGCCATAGTGAAGGTAAGATTTATGATACCCACTAAATCCTTTCACACATATGCAGCAATAAAAATGCTTTTATACTACAAAAACTCTAGCTAAATGCAACGTTAAAGCCGATGCCAGGAAAAATTGTGAGATATCATAAACTATAGGAATTTTGGTGCTAAGTGGAATGTAACTTCCACAGAACCAAATTAAAAGACTTATTTCCAACAATAAATCCTCACTTGAGGTCTTGTTTTCAGGAATGTTGAATGTTACCTGCTTTCTTATGAGAGAAGGAGACAGTAGCAGCTCATTTAAAACCATAATCTCATATTCCCTGCACATCAGCTGCCGTTCTAAAGCAACATTATGTTCATATCAGTATGACATTATGGCGAGACTGGGGCTTCAGATTACTGCTTGCTAATTTTTTCAATGCAAGTACATTTTTTTTGTCAAGGAGATAACATTTCCAAGAACTTGGTTGATCAGGTGATTAAATAGTTTTGCACTTTTAATCATCACAGTGGATTCTGATGGGCAAGTGCAGCTTGCCTTTGAGTAAGTAAAACTAGTACCAGTTCATGTCAGGTCCTGGGATCAATAACACTGTGCTTTTTGTACTGTAAAATAGCTTAAAGATGTGAAAGAAATGGCTTGTTTGTATCCACTCAAAATATTATAATGCCTGTAACGAGTCCAAATTAAACTTCTGAAATTTAACAAGGCTGTAATTTAACAGGTTGATCACTGTATGCTATGGAGTCAGAAATATCCCTGATGTTCCCTTAGAAAAGAATCCTTACAAGCTGCACCTGCTCCTCAAGGCTACTCTGTGAGAATAGTTAAGGTGTCATGAGCACTTCCACAAGCAAATGGCCATGTTCCCACCGAAGAACATATACAGCAGATTCTTGACTTCGTGTGTGATTTCAAATCCATAGCCCTCTCCAACCACGACATGCCAGGAAGCTCCAAATTTTTTGTCCATTGTGTCCTTGATCATCTTGGCTGCAGTCTGTCAAAAAAATCATTGACAACTAAGCACATAGACTCTAGAAACAAGGAAAGACAGCATGGGGTGCCAAGAGGGGAATGGATATAATGCTCATAGTTTATAAAGAAATTGCATTCTATAATTATAGAATGAATTCTCTAATTATAGAATGCATTCTATAACTAAAGAATTCATTCTATAGTAAGGAATTAATTCTTTAACTATAGAATCAATTCTTTACTCGTAGAATTCATTCTATAATTATAGAATAATTGTAATAATGAATAATTATAATAACTAGAATAATTTTAGGAGTTCTTTAACTAAGCCATTCTAATTCTATAAAGACAGTTTATTCTATGCTGCGAGCAGAAAATGCTAAAGAATTCATTCTTTATATACAATTAAAGGCTGCAGCTAAAGAATGAATGCTATTTTATACAATGCCAATTCTTTACGAAACGAGGCCAGCAATTTATTTCGGTGCCAAGCGACCTTCAGGGGGCCCTAAGTGTATTCACCTACACGGATAGTA
>SMGT01006915.1:0-14409 GCA_004794575.1 Lanistes nyassanus | reverse complement strand
AAAAACGACGTAAAAGTGAAAAAAAAACGAAAAAAGAAGAAAAAGACTTCAATAGATGTGGTGCATGGGCTGGACAGCAGGAAGAAACAGCTCGTAGTGCACTTCTTTCCAGGATGTGTACTTTTTCAGGAAATGCCAGCGAGTGTTTGATAGCAGTACAAAGCTGTAAGCATTGTGGTCGAGGCTCACTGTTTCCTACACGTTCCCGTTTCCGTTTCTCTTCATGATCCAGTCCATGATGAAGATAATACAGTGTAAACAGAAAAGGTGATGGGTTGGTCACTTTTTTTTGTTCTTAAACCTCCTGGTGCAAACTAGACAAGCTCATGTACTGCCACACATGAGGCTGCTGTTGCAGCACAGGGTTAAGTCCCACCCAATCATTATTATACGAACACCGGGCCAACCAGTCCTAGTACTATTCCTTATAGTGCTAGGCATCTGGCAGGATAGCTACTAGATTGCCAAGTTTTAAGTCTTCGGTATGACACGGCCAGGGCACGAACCATCTACCTTCCCTCTTGGGAACAGACACCCAAGGCAGTCCAATAGAAAAAGTGACCGGATGCATTACTGTCTTAATTGTAAATAACATATATCTCTTGTGAGTTGTGAAAAATCAAGATGTAGTTGTCAATTTTCCTGGTGTATTTGTTGCAGTGGCTCATTGGAAGGACAGCAAAGAAAGTAACATTGGCAGAAATCCAGGGTCACCACCACAGGATGCAGTCACACAAAGCTCTGACAAAGTGACACAGAAACCTGATGCAGCCAGGGAATTTGTAGATCCAGATGCAGGCTCACCTGATCCAGCTATGGCAGATGATGAAGACTTATATAAGGACAAAGCAGCATCTGGAACAGGGGCTGCATGGGTAAACTCTTCCAGTTTGAACAAAGGACCTGACAGAAGTGGGAGTTGGACAGGTCCTAAGAAGGTACAGGAATTACCTGACAAAACCAGGGAATTTGTAGATCCAAATGCAGGCTCACCCGATCCAGCTGATAATGGCAAAACAGCTGCGGCAGATGATGCAGACTTATATAAGGAGAAAGGGGCATCTGGAACAGGGGCTGCATGGGTAAACCACTCCAGTTTGAACCCTGGATCTGACAGAAGTGGAGGTTGGACAGGTTCTAAGAAGGTACAGGAATTACCTGAAAAAAACAGGGAATTTGTAGATCCAAATGCAGGCTCACCCGATCCAGCTGATGATGGCAGAACAGGTGCGGCAGATGATACAGGCACGTATAATGACAAAGGGGCATCTGGAACAGGTGCTGCATTGGTAAACCCTTCCAGTTTGAACAAAGGACCTGACAGAAGTGGGAGCCAGACAGGTGGTAAGAAGGGTGCTCCTCAAGGGACACCTTCCAGTGCCACCGTAGGGGTTGGCAAAATGGGGAGTCCGACAGATGCTGGGATGGATGATCTGCATAGACCATTTCCCATTGCTGACATAAGCACAAAAGTAACAGGCAGGGCAGATATTAAAGTAGATGTTTCACAGGAAGGAGAGGATACTTCAAACAAAAATATTGGCCCAGGGAGAAGTCAGACAGGTGCTGGGGTGGGTGATGCAGTGGGCCAGACAGACAACGAAGAAGAAGACGGAAGAGATGCTTTGGCACCAGGAGATGACCAGACAGATAATCCGGCAGATTCTGAGAGTAACGAGAAGATAGATAGCACAGTACATAAACCAGAGGACCTGGCAGCAGAAGGCAAAGAAGACAGCAGCAGTTTGCGTCCTTTTGAAGCACCTGATGATGATGATGATGATGATGATTATACTTTGGGTAAGTTGTTTGAAAATAGTTGTGACTTTTGACTAGGTGCTAGTTAAGGCAATTCCATACCAATATATTCATACTATTTTTAAGTGACGCAAACAACAGCAGCAGTAATAAACACACTGTGTAATTTCCTTGCCACCTAGACGCTCATACATGCTCACAGACAGCTAGCACTTATGACTTCTAGTTTCTCACCTGTGTTTGCTGCTTTGATTTAAAAATACTGTGTGAAAGTTGAACTAAAATTTAGTTTTTCTTATGTCTACTATGTCTTGTAATCAGACAGTATGGTAACAAAAGACTGATATTAAAAAGACAAATGTTTAAAAATGTTTTATGAGCTTGCTATTGTAATCCTTTTAATACAGATGAGGAGGAAGGCAACACTGCTGATGGAGAGGACAACCATGACAGTGAAATATTATCAGGCCCCAAAATAGCAAAACAGGTGATAATGCTTAGCACAGTTTGTTGATAATGTGAAATATTACCTTGTGAAATATCTTCACTGTAGGTTATGAAGAGGTTCAGTTTTTAAAAAAAAGTGTTGTTTTGGGATTATACTGCAAGGCAGGGGATTAACTTTTGTTCAGTGATAAACAGTTGTCATCAAGACAGTGTGAACTTGGGGGTGGTGAGTTCAAATCTTGTCCTTACATTGTGAGTGCATGCTGTGCCTGTTTACATTGTTGGCTGTCGTGCAGTGATAATAGCGGAGGGGTGTGTTGGTAGTATTTAAAGTAGCATGAAATGCCATTGCCAAACATTGCAACCATTGTGCCCACATAGATTGCTGGGAAATGACAATTTAAACAGTACACTGACTCTGGTATTAAATGGCTTCCCTGATTCAGCTGGAACCGGTTCCATGTTTTATACCACGTATATCAGATTCTTAGAAGCTAGAAGATGGCTTAATATAAGGCTTGCTTGAATGAACTTGTAAATGCTACTTGTTCACTAAAACACCCATTCAAGTATGCAATCATATTCTTAACCTTGTCTCCACTGACCTGTGTTTTTATAAGCCATTGTAAACGTGAAGGAGTGAAAACTGATGATTAAAGTGCAGAGTTTTATAGGCGTATAGCCATCTCTTTTATATATATATATATAAAGGAGATTTAGGACAGTTAAACTGTTAATTTGTATCCACGTTTTCATTAAATTGCAGAATATGTATTTGCTCCTCCTCTCATATACCTTTCATAAGTAGGATAAACATTTTGGGTCCAACTCAAACTCTCAATTTACTTTCATCTGTAAACCAGAAGGTTGAAAATATGTAATTCTTGCCAACTGCATGTCGACCATTGGCCCAGCATGCACTCAGAATTATGGCGTCTGATGGGTTTGTGCAGATGGCTTGGTTGTCTAATCACACATTGGTACTTACGTGAAGATACTTGTATCAACTGAAGAAGAGAATAATTTTTTTAAAAACTTGAGCAAATAGCATACTCGAAAATCTACCAGAGGATGACATTGTATCCTGAAATGGGAGCTTTGGTCTAAATCTGGGAGCATCTTCTGTGACAGCAGGTCTGAATATGATGCTTGAAGGTGGACATTTTCCTGATGCTTGGCATAAGAGTTGGCAGTGTGTTAAAATGCGGGACTTACATTCCATGCATCATAGCAGCCACTTTGTAAGATTAATTCCGCAGTTATCAAAATAAACTTCTTTTTGACAACCTGCGTGTTACCTCTGAAATGCAAATGGAAGATAAAAAGTACAAATGGAAGAGAGTAGAGATTCATATTCTGCAAGTAAAAGCAAAGTGAATTGGTATCTCTTTGGGTCCTGACACTGTTAAGAGTTATTGGAGTGGTGGTGGTGGTGGGGGGGGATGAAAGGATCATTTTTGTCACTTGTCTGTCTTTGATATTTATCGGTGGGTGTGGGCATCTCCAAATACAAGTGAAAACAACAACAAACTGTTTCTGCAAACAGCCTGACTTTCCCGGCGATGGCGTGGTGAAGATCCCTCGGCAGATGGAAGTGTACGAAGAGGAATCTTCAGGCCATTTCATGGCTTACTTTGTGACTGCAGTGGTGCTGTGCATTGCTGGCTATGTGATCTACCACAACAAACAGAAGGTCAGTAGCGTGTCACAGAGCAGGCCATGCTGAAGGGGAGGTGGGGCCTTTTGTAACCCAAGCCTGCCATTTGGCCAGGTTAAGTGAACTGGGATGTACATTCATTCAGCCAAAACTTTTTACTTTTAGAGGAAGATTGTTTTTATCTGTTCTTGGTTTCATGTCCTACACACCATTCAGTTAACATCTAGTGCAGATGAAGTGTGCCATACTTTGATGACCTCTGACTTCTCATTGTGCCTTTTGCCCTTTTATGTTTCATGTATCTTTTTATCAGGTCTTGGCATATAAAGAAATGTTACTCAACTCCTTATTCAATTGCTTCTGCATAGTACTGCCTCAGTGGTCCAAGGGTTAAGGCATCCCTTTCCCGGGTGGAAGGTTTGTGGTTCACACCCTAGCCAGGTTATAATTAAGACATAAACTGACAGTCTAGTAGCTGCCCTGCCAGATGCCAGGCACTATAGGGAACAGTACTAGGACTGGTTGGCCCGGTGTTGGTATAATGTGACTGGATGGGACTGAAGCCTTTGTTACGACAGCAGCACTTGTCTCAAGCAACACCAGAGCTCCTGACAAAACACAGTAGTTTATGCACAAAAATTCAAGAATGATGCAGAGATTTTAAAGCTGTGCATCGCAGTGACGCACAGATTTTTTTTTAACATTTGGCAAATTAACACAAGGTGCTTAGGTTGACCCCTGCTTTTTACAAAATGACTCTTAGATTTCAGGCTGCAGGGTTATTTTGATCCTTGGTTTTTAAAAAAAATTCTAGCAGCACTGCAGCACCATTCTGATATGCACGTAGTTTGCAATGGCATGTCAAGCAGAGAAAACTACAACGAACTTCCGTATAGCGAAATACAGGAAGCCCTGCCTTGTGTGGACCATCTGACAGATGGGCACCTCCTTTCTTGGGACACTTGTAAATGTACTGTGGTTTAAAAGTATTTTAAATCTGGTTTTTACATTTTTACATTTTGTATGTAAAAAATTTCCCAATAGATATGAATATGGTTTACCTCTGCAATCTTAAATGTAAATCCGTTGAAATTCTAAACCTGAAAATGTGGAGTTTATTCAGCTTAACTTTGTTGGGTTGTTGCAGTTTTTCCCTGAAAGGACATTTCCATTTTGCACACATGGTCATTCTGATGTCACCATTTCCAAACATGCATGTAGTAGGACTGCAGACAAATCTTCCACCTTGCAATGTGTCATGCAGAGACTGAACTATCATCTACAGCCTAAAGAGATGGTGTCTCAGATGTTAGACATTAAAATGAAACAGGCTTCCACTTGATAGCAAACTTCTATCGAAGACTTTTTCAAGCCTTGCAAAACTGTCCCTCTGGATTTCTAAACAGCACACCTGTTTTTCAACATGCTTATGTTTACATGCCCATTCCCCCCCCCCTTTTTTTTTTGCAGGCAGCACATTGTCGTAAATAATTTATATCCATATGTAAATCTAATAAATGTGCACACAGTTCTTATGTAGTTATTTGATTTAGTGTTTTCTTATTTTTCTCTGGTTTATCTGCTCCTGTTGCCATCTTTATCGGTCATGATAAAGTCTTTCTACTGAGTACATGTACACCTGCTCCTGGGTTGCAAATTAGGGGAATCTCTGATAAAGGCACACTTGTCATGTAGGGACACTTTTGGACAGAATGAGGGGTGTCCCACAAGGCAGCTTTTCTTGTACTAATCCAGTCAAGCATGTTGATTTCTTCACTTTCGATTCAGTCTTGGCTTTTAAATAAAGCATTATTCCAAAGAGTTGAAATGAAGTCTTGTCTGTTGCAGATACTCGCTTTTGTTTTAGAAGGACGTCGTGATGCCCAGCGTCGACGAACAACTTCCAGTGGAACTGCCAAATACAGCAAGCTCCAGCCCTCAGTGGAAGAAGTGATGCCTTCCCTTGATAATTCTGCCACAACCAAGAACTTTATTTACTAATTGATAGTGATCAGGCCTTTACGCTGCCTTCATGCAGCAACGAAAATGGAAGGTTACTAAACCATCTTGAACACGCGTGTGTTTTGGTTTTTTATGCACAGTTACCATCTTTGGAATCTTCATTTGGTGATAAAGTGATTGGGGCATGTATAGGATTTCAGATGAGATCATTTTTAACAAAAGCCTTACTATTTAACTGTTTGTACTTAAGGCATGGTGCCATGGCATTATTTTTAAGGGAAATTACCAGCATTAGGTTTACATTCATTTGTAAAATATATTAAACCTTTAATGTAAGCTTACACTTGTAGGTGCTTTTGATTTATCTGAGAAAATGGGCATAAAGGTGATTTTTCAGCTGACATCACAGGGTTATTCACAAAGTGAACAAGCCATGATATTTGAACCTTTTTTTTTAAAAAACCAATTTACACTCGTAGGAGATTTTTTTCATGTCAGATCATTTTGTTTGGTTGGATTTTTTTTGCGTCATTGACAGAGTACATTGTTGTACTTTCTGGATGATTGTGCAAATAATTATTCCACAGAGTATTTTGGTTTCTTTTTCAGTTAGTGATATCAATATTGCTAATTGGTTTTTTAAATAGTTCTTCTTAGCTTTTGGAAATACATTTTCTGTTGAGTTTGAATGCTTTAACATTGCAAATTAAATGTTCGTTTAGCCTTCCTGCCCTGAGGGGTCTTCAGGGTGACTTTTGTCAGTGGTGTTGGAAATACCTTATGACTGTACTTAAAAAAAAAGCTGCTTCTTTTTGGGGCGGGGGGGCATTGTTTCTGAGAGTTTTGTTTCTCGAGTTGGTTTACCTTTGCATAACCAAATGTTTACAATCATAAAGTGTTGTTTTTGGGAAACCAATTATAAGGGCAGTGTTCATTAAGAATATATCTGTCCATGGATTTGCTTAATATTATTGTTCGCCTGAGAAACTTTTTATGTTTTTTCTCCCCAGAAGCTGTGATGTCAGAACAAATTTATTTGCTGTACCTTTGCTGGCCTGTGTATTTTGTAATGTTCAATTTGTACATAAGACCAGTGCCGTGGATTCTGCATTCCCCCTTCCCTCCCCCATAGAGGTTTAATCTAAAAGATAAAGTAAGATCTCAGTTACCGTTTGGGATAAATGCTGTGGGACTGGAGGAGTGTGTCAAAATTCAGATGACTGTTAGGTCAAACTTGCCTCATTCCTCAGATTGTGGGGTTTACAGAACTGAACTGAACCCCAACCCTCCACACACCCCCCCCCAAAAAAAAGTAATTTTCCCACTTCATTGTATCATGGACACAGTTCTCTGTTTCACTTCAGTGGTAATTGATTCACATAAAAATGCCTTGGGTACTGCTAGTCATAAAGACGGAAGCAAGACACTTCCTCTGTGCATCTAGAAACATTAACTTGAAATATCTAATAGTAGAGAAGCAAGTGAGATTTTCGGTAGTCCAAAAAGAAGTGCACACAAGAGTTCATTAGAAATACAGGCTGTGGCATTTTACAGGTTTGGGCAAAATGTCGGCAGGATTATAGGTTAAAAGCAATATGTTAGGCTGTCGTATTCTAGGAGGATTTTTGTTGGTTTTTTTGGGGGGTAAAAAGAAGACAGTGTTACTTTAGCATGCCAAGTTGCCAACATGCATATTCTGCCACAGTGTCAGGGATTTTTGACAGATTTTGTTCATATAGGAGGAGCAGGAGCAAAAAAAAAAAAAACCCCACCCCATATTGTGTTTTCAAAAGGGGAGAGAAGTGGTGCATGTAAAAGATGGCAACTGCACATATGTGCAACTTTAGATGGAGTTATATTGAGATCAGCATTTCACCAAGTTAAGATGTCTGACAGATCCAATTTGTTGAGCACTGTGTTTAGTAGTTTATTCAGTTAGGGCTAGCAGCATCTGCTTTTGTTTTTGCTTTTGTTTTTTTTGTCTGTGGATTGAATGTTATTGCTGTTGCTACTTTTTTTTCATTCACCTCCTGTGTTCTTTCTGTGCCCCTGGTCTGGTCTGTGAACAGTTGGTCCCGATGACTTAAAGAAAAGCGTGGTAAAGGCATATGAAGTACACAGGGAGTGAAAATTTAAAATCCATTCAAACATGGTTCATGCATATGCAAAGGCAGATAGAATGTGTCCATTAAAAAAAAAAACTTTTTTTAAAAACTTCGTCGTTTGCTGCAGCTACTGGTGTTCATGCACATCACTTCTTTCAGGACTTGATTTGAAGAATTTATGTGTGTGGGTATCTGAATCCTCCCTGCTTCCCCACTCCCTATTTAGGATTTCTGTCTGACCACAGCAGTAAAGAACTATTTAGTTTCTTAATTACAAGGTAAGCAGAGCTGCAGAGTTGCTTATTTTCGATGCTTGTATGTATTCCTTTCAATTTTTTTTTCAGAATATGAATTGTTGATTTCTTAATTCTCATCTCATCTCTCATCTGTCCCGTAGCCGTGGCCGTTGGGGCACCACTGAGGACTTGGCAATTTCTTAATTATTTTTCACAAAAGGAATCTGTTGATACGTACCTTTGTTGTTTGTGTATGCTCATTTTAAAGGAAACAAGTATTTCTTACTTAAAAGATTTGTGATAAAAATTTGTCAAGATGTTTTATGTTGCAGGAAGATCTGTAAGAAACCTGTATTTGATTCAAAATATGCTTACTAACAGGGAAAATAAATGTGTTCAGGGTATAGTTAGAAAAAGGGATTTAATGATGGTTGATGTTCTGGGCACTTTGAAAAATTTGTAATTTTGGCTTGTTTGATTTTGTCTAGCATAGCTGCTTAATGGCAGTGAGTAATGAAAAGCATCAAGAGATATTCCTGCTGTTTTTTAAGAGCTGCAGAATAAATGTTACAAGTACAAGCAGGACTTAAAGCTGACAGATAACAAAGCACTGTTCATTGTTAATCTGGAGATGTGACCAGTTATTGTGAATACAGGGAATGATACCCAGCTGACTCCCAGAGGATTCAGAAATTTGAAAAAAGGTAAGATGTGATAGAAAGTCTAACTTAACATTATTTCTTCTTTTGCATTTTGCTTGGTTGTAAATGAAGGTTGTGTAAACAGCTCTTTTATTGTCATACAGCTCTTTTATTTGTTAACTAGACAAAGAGGACATGGAATAATCTCTCATCATGCAAAGCAACTCGTTTGCCAGAAATATAAAAGACGTGTCTGTATATTTATGTGGAAATAACATGAAAGGTTAAGTTGCCGTTGGAGAGGTTTAATATTAAGAACTAAAAAGAGTTTTCAAGGGAACATTTTTAATGAACATGTAATAATGATAAATATGGATTTGGAAACGAAGAAATTTTCTGTTTTGGAATAAAATGAATGCAGAGCTAAAGCATTTGGTTTAGCAGTCTGTGAATGATGCTGCTAGCTAGATTTCAAAGAAAAGGAATTCAAAAAGATGCAGATGACAAGAGAGGAAGTTTCTTGATTCTAAAATGCAAAAGATTAGTAGAACTTTACAGCATAGTTAACTGAGACAATCATAACCATACAATTTACTCTGTAAAGCATAAACACAGCTTACTATTCAAGTACATGTATTGAGCTTGAATTTAATTCTGTTTGATTTTGTGTAAATTTTGTGCTTGTCTGACAGTGCTCAAATCAAGTTTTCAAGACCCACATGAGTGCCAGACTCTTTCAAATGAATCCGTTTAGTTCATTTACCCCCCCCCCCCAAAAAAGTCTCAGAATTTGAGCAAATTATTTCTGTTCGTGAGATACAAACCTTCAAATATTTGTACCAAAAGTGTGCATGACATGACATCAGAATACGGATGGATTTGCCTCGTCAGAGCATCGGTGTTTGGAAGAGCTCAGCTAATGTTAATGAGATGCAAATGTTTACCCAATTTGTGAGAAAATATTGATGTTTGAATTCTTTATCTGTTGAATGGTAGAGAATTGTATACTCACCATTTGGGAATTAGCATCTTTTAACAAACTGAATCCACTCATTTGAAGAACATTAACAACTTGGGTGGGTGCTCAAGAATTTTTTCCCCCATTATTTGTGTGTTGTGGAGATTTCTTGAGGTTTGAAATGTTTAATTATGTCAGCAGTTTTCTGGTTGTCAAATGTGTTCCTAAGAGCTGAAGTGACTTTGTCAGTCTTGGTCATCACAGTGACTATCTTTCACTTACCGGAACTAAGGTACCTGTAAGAGAATGCACGTAGTCCAGGCTCACATTCTGCAACATTTATAAGCAGTTACTGGAAGTTGAGACAGTAGGAAGGATGCACAGCAGCAAGCAGTTGTAAAAGACAAACATTTTTATTCCTGCTGTGTGATAATCCTTGTAGCGCCTTAAGGGCTGACAAGCTCTGTAGGATGTGCATCACACGGCAAATGGATTTTGTGTGTTCTTTTGAATTGGTGGGATTTTAGAGAAAATCTAAGAAACATGTATGGATTATTATTTTGTTGTTGTTTTTTGTTTTTTGCTGTTCCTTCCCCTCAACCCCCTATCGCAGAAGAACATGTAATGTCCCAGGTTTGGGTTCCAGTCACAAGAGTGGTGGTGGGGCCCATTGCCCTGTGGATTTTACAAGAATCTATGCAGCCCATCCCAGGCCCCCTAATCTCCCCTACTCTCTTATCTTGGCATATAAGCTTTGTGGCCAAAGTCTGGTTTTAGTTGTGTTTATGTCCATATTTGAAATGCTGTCGGGATAATTTTCAGTAAACGTGAACATTGGTTTATCAATCTGGGTGTGACCACTTACATCTAATTTATGAAGCCGAATGTGTGTTTTGTGTTTGTAAGTTATACAAGTCCGCATGCCTGAACCGATCCACACCAAATTCTGCACACGGGTTCCTTTTCACCTGGAGATGGCCATAGGCCATATTTTGTCCCTGTACCTAGGCCTAAACAAAAATGAAATAATAAATATGACAACCCCCTTACCATAGGGGGTGGTGTGTCTTGGGTGGGGTGTTGTGGGGGTGGCGGACGGGTGGGTGTTGCAGGGGCCAGGGTTTGGGTGGAGGGTTGGATGGGTGCTTGGGCTGTTGCGGGGGGGCTGAAGAGGGGTTGTGTCATTGGTTCAAAACCAGCCTATATTTAAAAAAAACAACAGGCAACGCCAGGTCCACGGGCTAGTTTGTATGAATGCGTGCAAGACCCTTCTTGACAACGTTGTTTGAAATGAGGTAACAGTTATACTAGTATAGGTGACATTTGTGGTAACAATTATATTAGTATAGGCGACATTTGTGGTAACAATTATATTAGTATAGGCAACATTTGTGGTAACAATTATATTAGTATAGGCGACATTTGTGGTAACAATTATATTAGTATAGGCGACATTTGTGGTAACAATTATATTAGTATAGGTGACATTTGTGGTAACAATTATATTAGTATAGGCGACATTTGTGGTAACAATTATATTAGTATAGGTGACATTTGAAACTGTGGTAACAATCATACTAGTATGATACTAGTTTATTTATTCAACATAGCTAGTTAAACTGCCTTTTAACGTAATTATCTCTATTTCTTCCTCGCTCTACTTAACTTCCCTAAACACTAACAGGAACAGCAGAGCACACTCTATTCATCGCATATTTTCATGTCCTTGTACATACATTCTTTGATTTCTTATTCTAACTGTTGTACATGCATACAAACACAAAATGCGGTATCCACTGCACTTCCACCCGCTAGCTGCTGCTGTTGTTGACAATGCTTCCCTCGCGGCCCACCCCCACCCGATAAAAGTGGGGTACGGACTGGACAAAAGGCAGACATGGGGCGACGGACCACCAGGGGGCCTGATTAGCTCAGTGGGGAGAGCTGCGGACTAGCAGATGGAGGTTGCTGTTTCAAATCCTGGTGTGGCCAAGGATTATTTCCTGGAGTTATACATTGTGCAGACTCCATTCGGCCATCTCCCCGCACATTAAACTGTCCGCACTGGCCATCTTACTGCAGCCATCAGTCTGGTGGTTCTTTCAGTGCATAGTTTAGTAATAGGACCCCATCCCCCCCAAAGTGCGAAATCACCGCGAGGTGGAAGCACTGTCCCTCTAAATCACCACCACCAACACTGGCGACCGACCATGTAGGGCTGCAGCAGCAGCAGTGGCGCCTCTAAATAAAGGATATAGAGGGCTTGGAAGAGAAACCTGCCTTTGTTGAAGGCGCGAGAGAGAAAAAGGTTGCGGAACGAACCCGCACCATCACACTAGTATAGGGGACATTTGAAACAGTGGGAACAATGATACTAGACAACCTTCGAAACGATGTTGGAACGACGACGGCCAAGACCACGATTAGACAAATCAACCGTGTGTGTAGTTAGGTTGGTTATCGGAGCAACATGCTATTTTGGTCTCATTTATACACGGACGTAATTTTAATGCTCTATCTGTACCGAGTCGAATCTCTTGAAATCATGTAGCTAAACGGTCGCTGTCAGTGGGGGGAGGGGTGTGTGTGTGCAAATGTTTTCTGCTTCGTCCACGACACGCCGCGGGGTCACGGATCCTACCAGGACTCAAACTCTCTAATAAGTAACCAAGATCGCGATTGGACAGACTGAGCAGGAAAAGCATGCATTTTGGAGTTGTCACGCGTGGTAGCACGGCAACCCTGGACGAAGCTGGGTGGGCGGGGCGTGGAGCTTCTGCGGCCCCGCGGCGGTGTCTTGCGACACGCATTCTGTATCTCCACGCACAAGTAGCTCTATGCGTGCGTATTATATCCAAGTTAACTGTCAAGCTGGCGCGCTGTCGGAGAATGGTGATAAAACTGTTGTGGATATTTTGCGCACTGTGTGCCCAAACACCCTCTCAAGTGCTAGCAGATTCGACTTTGTCTGAGCAGTTTGAAAGATACAAAGGCATGTGGAGACGGCATGACTGCAAATTTCCGGATCCATCTACGTACGAAGACAAAAGTGTTCAAGATGTTTTAGGCAACGTCGGAGACGCCGCACAAGCGTTTTCACCCAGCGACTTCGCAACAACTGCAGAAGTATTGCTGAATCCGTGTCAGAATGACATATCTCTGAGTTCTTCATATCCAGATGATGATGAACAGTTCTTCACCATTCAACTTTGCATGGCAGTCTTCAGCCTGTCTAGGGTTTTATGTCAAAGAAACGACACAGAAGGAACACCGAGTACAGAAAAGCCATGCGATGTACTGACGAAGATGAAGCCTTCCAACCTTGACTTCCTCACGAGCTCTTCAGATACGTGCCGCGAGCAGTGTGAAGAGAACCGCAGACTGGGACCAATCTGCAGACTCCTTGTCTCCGCTCTGAGGCCAGGTAGGGCGCGCAGACCGTTGTCTTCTTCGTGCCGGTTTTTGTGTATGTGTTGTGAGACGTAAGGCTGAACTCGCACTGCTGGAGACTAAGTAGAATGAAAGACTCCTTCATTCATAGATTAAATTCTCTTCAGTCGAGAGGTTCATATCAACAACTTGTCCTCAACAAGGCTGCAGCAAATGCCTGTGTTTGAATTTTAAAATATCGCATCCCACTTTGATGAAAGCAAATCATGTTTTAGTTGCACCCGGCTGAATTCCCATTTTACCACAATTTGTTGTTGTTGTTGCTGTTGTTGAGCTGCTGTACGTGCGTACTAAGCATAGCGTGTCTTCTTGAAGTCCGTTGCTTTCGTCCTGTTGTAAACACCTCCGTATCTTTTAAAGATGATCGAACTCCCTCCACCAACTGCATGGCTCGATCAGAGTATACGTGCATATGATTTATTTCATGGAAATGTTAGGAAGAATTAAAATAGTGCTATTATTTATAGATAATTTGAAGATAACTCCAACAAGAAGTACTGGCAGCGCTCAACATGACCGTATGCAGACGCATGTGACCAACGGAGCTTATCGTACCCAAACACGTAGCAAAGAGAGGGCCGAATGAAAGGAACTTGACAGATCCTCAAAAAAGATCTGCCATCCCTTTCTTTTTAACGGCGCTAGTCTTCACACAGCTAACCCTCGGTACACAACGTGTGCATACAGAGAATCCCTATTTAATGTAGTCATCCCGCTCACTAAGCGAGTGATGACAACTAGGATCTGTTCTTTATTAATTATAATTTGAAGAATTCGGTAATAAGGGATCCCATAAGCCGTAAATGCCGTACATCTGCAATCGTGATCTGTTACGGTTATTATTATATGTTGAATGCAGTTGGAAATAGTCACCAGGCAGCTCGTAAGGTGTACTCTCAAAGAAAACCAGAAACAAACGATGATGGACACAGAACGACAAGAAGGCAACAAGAAGATGCGAAAGAAGATCCTAACAAAAGAGAGGATCGCCATGAGAATGGAGCTTCAAAGAACACGCCGGGAGACAAAGGAAGGTACAAAGAGTCAAGCACAAACGACCAAGAAGCAGATGTCGGAAGTCCAGCTCATCAGATCGAGGACCAGTCTGATGGAGAAGAGCCCCAAGATGACAACGCCTTGGTGTCACGTGTTGGGGTCTGGTGGGTCAAGGAGATTGCACCATAGATTCCAGGTG
>SMGT01006914.1:116568-147013 GCA_004794575.1 Lanistes nyassanus | reverse complement strand
GCTAAAGTGAGAGAAAAGTTGAATAATCGGGTTGCTGGTAATTTGAGTGACCTGACATTCGTGCAGAAAAATGCTCACATACTGTAAATTATATCCGTGTTGGAGATACACATTTAAATCAAAATGGAAATGTCTATATTTCTTACGTACGAGATTTCTATGACTTGCTTGCCCCATGCAGTTAACACATTCCATCAGCTTATATGTCAGTATAAATTTTAATGTAATGCAAGACACCCTTCAGTTACATGGTTTCTGTGGCCATAGGGCATGTAACACATAGGGTCCTTGACTCACTGAATCATCTTCTCTGTTATATCCCCGACCCACCCTAACACACAGCAACCCGGAAGTCGGTAAAACGATCAGGTCCTAAGAAGTGAAGCGAGACCGATGTACGCCTTTCGTGCCATTTCATTCCGGGAAAGGGTCATTTCCAAATATTTACCAACTGGAAATAATTTTCCTGCTTCACGGTTCTCTTCCACTATCACAGCTTCGCAAACAAAGAAACAAAAGAAAAATGGACGAACTTTCAATGGGTTATTTTGTCTCAGGTTTATTCGGTCAGCAGTAAGCGTCTTGTACACGGAGTAGCTTTATAAACAGCGTCCTTTGTAGAACTGGAAATCATCGAGGGCAATGTCGCTGTGTTCACCTGTTCCGATGGTGGCTTGAAGAACGAGCTAGTGGAGAAAAGAAAACTGATTACAGTTCATGCCTTGAGGAATGCTGCCAACGGAGACGGACTGGCTAGTCGGGTTTCAGGAACGAGACTATTGTAACAAACTAAGACCGCCTCAGTTGAGGCATCAGCTCCCTAAACGGTAGGCTGGTGGTTCGTCGCACCCCGGTCAAGTCATAAAACTTAAAAATTGGTAATCTAGTAGCTCTCTTGCCAGACACCTGACTCTATAGGGAACAGTAGTAGGACTGGTTGGCCCGGTGTCAGTATAATGTGACTGGGTGGGACTGAAACCTGTGTTGTGACAGGGGTCTCACATGTGGCAGCACGTTAGTTGGCCTAACAGCACTGTCTTGATATGAACCTCGTTTGAAACTGGCCGTCCACCCGCCCAACCAGCTAATCCTTAACCCACTCAAACTCAAACTCAAACCCAACCAACCAACCAACCAACCAACCAACCAACCAACCAACCAAACAAACAAACAAACAAACAAACAAACACCCGCCAGTTTACAATTAAGACTTACGTGGAAGGCAGCAGGGGAGTTGAGATTGATCCTGACCCGGTTCCACTCAGCCTCTTGGTTGCCGGTGATAGTTTTGATGGCTTGTGGAACGATATCCGCACCACCGACCCACACCTGGAAGTTACCCTCCTCACTGCCACGTTGGAAGATCCAGAAGTCGATGCAGTAGTCTCCCCGAGTGGCGCTAGGCGTGAGCAGTTTGGCCACCTGGCGGAAGTGGTTGTTCGCTTCGGCATAAATGTAGTACCCTGCACGACAAAATTTAAATTTAGTACTCTGCATCAGACATCTTAATATAGTCCCATGCATTACACTTTTAATTATTTAGTACCCCTACATTAGACATTCAAATGTAGTATTCTGTATGGGACACACTAAAACAATATTTGCATCAGACTTCAGTTGAACCGATTATGTTCGAGGATTGGTGGCGACGTATTTGTGGCTGAGTGGGAAGAGACAGGTAGTTCATTTGCACATCGTTCTTCATGCTCGTAGAAAGTTTTGCGTTTGTTCGAACGTGCTTATATAAAAGAAGGTACACAAAATCTGATTTACTTATTCTTCGCCAGAGAGACGAACTGTAGCACTGCTATAGCAAAAAAAAAAGTATCAGTTTCATAAATTATGACATTTCCTTCAGGTGTTCTTAATGCAGTTACCTGCACCGTTAGTGTGATCAGCACTGGGACCCGTGTTGATAGTTGGGGTGCTTCCAGAGATGCGAGCCCAATCAAAGTTGTCCGTTCTCTGTTGCTGAAGATTGCAAAAATTCGTCTCGAAGTCGCAGTTGGTGATATATTCTGAAAGCAATGTTATCATGTCAGCAAGCTGTCGCTACACGTGGTAGTACAAGTAGTTTCTTAATGTACATTGAATGTCAAATACTGCAGATGATCACAAGGCAGATAAAGGCTTATGTCAAGACAATCCTCTTTGCTCCTCCATCCTCTTTTTTCTCGACCATCATTCTTCCCCCATTCCTTTAAATATAGGCAACCAGTCGCCACTACCAGATCTACTACTTCTTCTGTTTGTGTTCCAAGGAGCGTGCAGACGACATTGGCTGTAGCCCCGAAGTATACCGTTTGCAAGGTTTAGCATTTGGCCACCCACCCCCACCACCACCGTCACAAGAACCCCAGTCTTCCAGATTTAGACTCTTCAAATTTTTCCCTCCTTCGTCGCTGCCGAGTGTGTGCATGTTGTGTGTTTTCCGATCTTTGGAGTCAGTGACATGAACACAACAAACACTCCCATGCCCTTTTTTGTGACTTGTGTACAATGTGGGTAGAAAGGATGAGCCCAAATTAAATGTAAAACAAGGGAACTGTACCAAGCTAGAAAAGGGGCAAAGACGAAGACAATCTACATGTTTCGGGGCACTACCCCTTCATCAGGACGACACAACGAAACGACGAGAAAACGAAAAGGAAAAAGACTTATCTGCAGTAGATGTGGCGCGTTGGCTGCAAAGCAGGAGAATGACCAAGGGACAGTGAGTAAGAAGGGTTAAAAAGAGGTTGTGTCGTCCTGATGAAGGGGTAGTGCCCCGAAACATGTAGATTGTCTTCGTCTTTGTCCCTTTTCTAGCTTGGTACAGTTCCCTTGTTTTACATTTAATTTGGGCTTATCCTCCAAGCGGCAGTCACTCGTTTTTCTTTTAGAAAGGATGAAATTTCAAAACGCATTCCTACTGTGTCACGTTTCAGTATAGCTGTCTCAGTCTGCAGCGACATTATAGCGGTAATTTAAAAAAAATAATAAAGCAGTTAAAATTCGCAGAAAACAGATTAGTCACTTGAGAAGCATAGCAGGTTAAACAAACGGAATTCTGAAAATATCATCGCCAATAATAGTCATAAAACTGAACGGCCCTTCATAACTGAGATTCTCGAAAGCACAGACCCCCACAAGAGAAAATCATTGCGGCAAAATGGCATTCACAAACAAAGGTGTGCTTTGAAACAGCAAGCTGAACTTCGGGCCAGACATCATCGACCAAATAGGCCTATACAGAGCCACGGACCCGGACAATTACAGGCTGTAAATAATAAAAAAAAGTACCCAGCAAGAAGCCCATTGATTTGTTCTTTTTCTTTCTTTCTTTCTTTTTTGGGGGGAGGGGGTCTCCCTGTCGTAGATACTTTGACACACGGATATTCCTCCGCACCCCCTAACATCCCCCCTCCCCGCCCTTGCAAATTAGACACGGGCGAAGAATTGCTTGTAGTCAAACTTGACTTGTTATTGTCTAGAGAAGGTTTTTTTTCTTAAAAGCTGTATGTAAAACGGATCGTGTGGACACTCTTGTTACACATCCTTACCTCATTTCTAGACGTATACATATGAAATACGCATCCATGCATACACATAGAAACGCATACAGCAGGGCGAATATATTAAACGTAAAACCTTTGCACACACAAACTTCGCAGAACAACTCACCAAACTACTATCGTCGTGGTACTTACGTGCGTTTGGGTGTACAATGTGAGATGTATCTGGAAAAAAACCCGATATTTAATGTTGTTCGATGAGACTGGCTGAAAGAAAAGCCAAAGATTGGAAACTGCTCTTGAATTTAATTTCTTAAGTTAATACTTCAAATGTTTTTTTAAACATTAATAGGGCAGCTGGAAGCCATGTCTGCCTAAATGATGCTTGGAACGAAAAATGTGTCTAGTATCTTCAATACGGCTACTTGCGATACACAGTAACGTCCCGGGTACCCTCGACCTCCAAAGAAAACAAAACTTGTATGAAAAGCTGCTGTTTTTTTCTGACCTGTAGCACGACTTAATCTACTGCATGCAGTGACCCGATAGATTAAGTTCAATGCGCTCCTTTCAGCGCTAGCAGGAAAGAACGACATAAGGAAACAGTTTAATTACCAACAACACATCCATACAACTTCTGAATCTGCGTGACGTCTTCAATGCTCAAGGCAAGTCGCTGGCCCATGGTGACCCCTGAACCTTGTCCTGGCTTGACAGAGATGGTGGGCTTGGATTTGTCTTGCGCAAACGTGTACGGACCATAATGCATCAAAGATCCCAGATCATAGGTCATCCCCAGGGTGTCCGTGTCACTTGTCGTGTGTTTTGTGAAATCGCCAAGCGAATCTGAGAAAGAAATAAAGATGATGATGAAGATGAGGATGATGACGTGGCGTCAACTCCAACTTCACCACCATCCACAACGACGGCGATACAATGACGGCAATATACACAGGCATGCCCAGAAAGACAAGGTTTGGGTGAGCCATGCAATTATGTTTTATCGGAAACGTCTTGTCACAAGGTGTTCGCCACACTTATGCATCTTCAAACCTAAAGTTCTATTGCAAAACTTTACTCCCATGATTTTTTCTGGGGGTGGGGGGGGGGGTGGGCGTGTGAAGGGAGGGCGGTTGAAGACCTGCTCTGTCTTGAGTTTTTAAACATATTTACTTAACTCGACAAACTTCTATCATCAACACATACACACACGTTTATTCGATTTCATTAGCTATCTGCACACACCAGTATTCTGTCGAGACAAGACCATTCTCATCCTTTCTTAAGTATGTTGACGTTCGTCAAAACTAGAACTCGAGTTCGTCCAGTTAAGAAAAACCATTCGGCTCTTACATGCCAGTGTTCTGTTGTGAAGATATGGTCCTGCTATTCTTACTCGTCTTTTTGTATCGTAGACACCTGCAGGCTAAACGCACTCACAGGCTAATGTTCCATTAGGAAAAACTATTTAGTTTTAATAGCAAGGACACAACAAGTGAACTATTGCCAGCAAAATAGTTTCACGCATGTTAGACAGCAGTGTTATATTACAAAATCAAGTTGTAACATATTATACAATAACTTTCTGTCATGAATTCCTATAAACAACTGTAAGATATGTAAAATACCAAATGTTTTGTCACGAAAACGTTGTCATGCATTGCTACACAACGACACTACCACAAACATTGATTGTAAGATGTATTGGACATCTGTCGTCTTTTACGAACAACCAGTTTTACCATACGTTACACGATCGTGTTTTATGGCAAGCATCCCGTTTGTCCATGTTACACATCGGCTTTCTACATCAAATACACGTTTTGGCGTTTTAACGAGAGTGTTGTTCTTTGACAATTTTTTTCTTTCTTTCTGAATACCCCCTGAGGGTAAGAGAATAAAGAAACTTGAACTTGAACTTGAAGGACGGAGTTTGAACACGCAGTTACCTCTCTGGACGTTATCGGTGTGAACAGTAATGTAGTTATCGCGGTCGTACCGGCTGTGCTCGTGCCAGAAGCCCAGCGCGTGCAAAAGCTCGTGCATGACGGTACCCTTCGTGTCGCAGCCTTCGCCGATGGACACCTCCTGGGCACCGCCTTGATGTCCCACCTTGGAGTGGCACCTACACGCACGTGTATGTCAGACTTCAAACTGTGAAGGTGTACGTGACGGGTTTCGATATGCACAAGAAGTCCACTCACACGCAGGCATGTATGAGAACACGCAGGCGGGCATTCACACACGCACGCACAAAAGAACGCGAGCGCGTGTGCACACACACGGACATGCACATGTACGCGCGCACACACACGCACACAGAGATATTCAGAGGAGCCATTTACACACAGAAAAGTATGTAATAGGGTTGGCTAGTTTATTCATATGGAAAGGGCTTGCGTACACGGAGATTTCACACTATACGGAGGAGGGGAACTGAAGACACCCACAGGTAAGTGGATGTGGAAGACGTGGAGAGAAGACTCCCGATGTTCAGCCTTCTAAACGGCGTTAACACCCAGGTGTGTCTGCGTCGGGGTACAAACCTCTGCCCATTACCCTCCTGGCTTGCTGCTGATAAGCGCTTTAGAGATTGTGCAAACCGACCACTTCGTTACATGTAATATAGCTGTCTTTTTTGTTTGAATTAAAAAAACCAATATTTAAAGAAATGACAAAACGCCTGTCCCCAAAGTTGCATCTAAACTTATACACAATTTTATGAACACTTTTTGAAGAAGCAGAAATTAAAAATTGACTGATATACATCTCACTTGCTGCTGCACTGTATGCTGATGTAGTCGGATTCTACAGTAGGCCAACAAAGACTCACCCATCGCCGCTGTGTATGTTGATGTAGTCATGTTCTGTAGTTCTTTGCTGGAAGCGCACGCAGTCTGTAGTTCCGTGCTTTGTGTCGGCTTCTATTTCCCTCATCGCCGAAAGGATGAGGTCTCGGGTAGCAGTGGCTGTACAACAAGAAGTGTGTATGCATAAACAATTTAGTTATAAATGATTTTGCTTGTATTAACACTTAACAGATGGGACTTTTAAAAAAGACGAAAGACTCACGATATCCTTGCTAAGGTTTACTGTCCTACCAACTCACTCTTACTATAGATCATGTGAAGTCAAGTGAAGTCAAAAATATTTCTTATTAATTGTTGTTCTATCAGATATAGATAAATTCACCTGGATTTTCAATTCTATGTAACGTACACTTTGTTTAAAATTTCTCTTACCTGCATTGCAAGGTATCTAGATCAACAGCCAGATTTTAAAAAAGTCACCTTATAGTAACCACGTTTAACAGTTGTCGCCCTGCTTATATCTCACCCATTGTACGAACCACCACCACAAATAAGGACATCGACTCACGGTATGAGCTGCTGATAGTGTAATACACAATGTTCCGCGGCCATTTATAGCTGGCACCACGAATCACGCTGCGAACCTGTCGTAAATGTAAACATTCCTTACTTCATGCTATTTCCCTTTCTTAAATTATATTTGATTAAGTAGCACGAAGAGCAGAAAGACAGAGCAGACGACTGAAAGAGAATCTCAGACCCAGTTCCCAGCTAATGTCGAGTTTCATGAACATCACATGAGACCTTTTAAACACGATGTAGCGAGCTCATGTCCTTGCACAGTCTGCTGGTCAACGCAGACCCACCAGCTGCCAGTTTGGGGTCCTGGGTACCTCTCCCTCCTCCACCCTCAATCTTGTCCTTCACACCCCCACCCACCCACCTACCCACAACTACATCTGCCCATGCATCTACCATCCCCAGTACATCATACACACAGGCACGCACCCATCTGCACATAGTTCTCAATACACTGACTATGTCTAGTGGAAAGCAAGGATTATCTTTACCTTCGGCAGGTCAATATCTCCTTCGAAATAACCTTTGAAAATAAAAATACATTATCATTGATCCACATCATTTCCTGGCCTTTCAGATGCTTTAAAATCATCGTACCTGCTCATTTGTAATCAGACAAGAAATTCTGATCTTATTATAATGATCACCACAGGAGAAGCAGCGATATAAAACTACATGCACACAGGCGCACTTGCACAGACACTATAGGGCGTTCACATATACATGCCCACACAAACAGCCACATATACCACCACAGACACACACACGCACACACGCACACACACATAAACACGAGCACACGCACATCAATGCACCTACATATATACACATACACACCCCCCTAAACACGCACGCACGCACGTACGCACGCATCCCAGAAACTAGCCAGAGGTTTCGCGTAATATTATCGTCCAGTCCTACGCGTCAAGTGTAAATAACTTTCTGCCGTGCGCCCACAGCCCGACTGTGCCGAAGGAAACCTGTGCCAGTCAAAAACCCGAAACTTTCTAAATTAAGAATTTCCGCCTGTTTCGATCAAGAAACTTTTTCGCATTGTCCACCGCATGAGACTGCACCTACGTGTCTGCGCAGAAGAATGTTTTTAATTATATTTCCCTCGCTGCTCAGTTATTTAGCCTTCTGTTCTTGTTGTATTCTAGATGTATTTTTTGTATTTGTATTGCTTGTATAGTTTGTATAGTTTTGTACTGCTTATGTCTGTACAAACATATGCTTGTGGGTCAAGAACAAGGAACGCGTTTTCCGAACGTGGTGATGCCTTCTATAAATGTACTTCATCATCATCATCATGATGTGATCCAGCTTTCAGGAAGCTAAATCACTTAATTTTTTTTAACACGTCAGAGTACTTCTTTTCTAACGATTTGGTAGGCGCTAGCGTTACGTACGCAGGTACCAATCTACGTACGCATGACGTTTGACATTTGACTATATATAGACACTCTGAGCGAAAACAAGGTCAGTTTCAATGGCGCTTGAGAAGACAAGCTGCTGTTATACATACCTTCTGTCACTTCGCTGTTGTCATTCAGCAGGGCTGTTTAAAACGAGAAATCAAGCCCGCACACACACACGCACACACGCACACACGTATGCACACACGCATCAAACGTGCAAATAGACAGATAAGCACACGCTTACCAGCAACAGAAATACATATGCCCACAAACACAAATATATATATGCAAATATTTAAGTATCATTTTTATAGAAAATCAGTCAATCGATCGATCGACAACGCAAGCTGAAGAAGTATAAGCAGCTAACAGTTCTACGGATTTTGCATTTAAATCTGTCTTACTTCAAACAATAAAGGCTCAATACTCACGAAGCTCCTCAAAAGCAACCTGCCAATTGTAGAATTGCAGTTTTACAGAGCCTATTGCCACAGAGCATCTCAGCACTAAGTAAGTAAGCGCTACATAAACACATATAGCAACAGTCAATAATTTATGTCATGTGTTGGCTCACTGTGTCTAGCCATATAGGTTATGTTCATCTTGAGACTTTTTCCTGCTTATCGTATGAAATTTTGATATGTAAAGCTGAGCACTGCTCTGACAATTAGCATAAACATGCCATGGGGGGGGGGGGGGGAGGAGGGGGCAAGGGGGTCATTTTAGAAGACACAATTTAAATTGTTCTTAAAAGTATTTACATTCTCTGATTGTTTACAAAATATTATTTAGAAATAGAACTTTTTAGATATCAAAGTCCTTTGTACAAGACGCGTCGAGATAGTAGATTTCCAGCTAATTGCAGGCTACCTATTGGTTGCAAGATGCACACTATGGATGTCGAACCACTCACACAGTGCTCAGAGACACGTAATGTCACAGTGGTGTAAAGGCAGAATTTTAATATTCTTTATTTGGACATAATTATATATTTCCAAGTAACGAAAAAAAACTCACCCTCAGCGCTGGTTTACCCCAGACCAGACCAAAAGCCAGACAGAGAAGACACACAAGCATAGTGGGGAACAGAAAATCTCGACAGAAAACTGCAGCGAGTGCGCGGTGCCTTTCCGCTCAGAAGTTTGTCTACAGAGGGTCTCTGTTTAAAATCTCACGGTTGCGCTCCTTGGTACCCGCCTCTTTCCCGAAATAAACGGAATTCACAAAGCACCACAAAAAGGAATCTGAATTTTGTAATGGTAACTGAACATGAGATAAGGAAAGTAATCCTTTCGTAGCATTTTGATCTGTTATTAATAGTGTATTCCACCTTTTGTGTCCTTTAGCAACTAAAGGGTCTTTGGCTATACTGTCTGCATAACTAAAATTATACGTTGTTGTTACACTAGTTTGTGATGTCATTGCACTGTACTGTCCAGAAACCCTCCTTCTCCCTCCAGGATTATAACTGATAAAACAGAGTGAAATAAATTTTGTGCTGAATTGGATATTCTTAGGTTTTTGTCTTCTCTGGGGAAGTCTTTTTTCCCCTTTTTGTTTTGTTGAAATGACACGAAAGGTGTTGCCTCCTGCTGACCAACACGTTGCTTTGGTGTACTTCATGAATAAAGATCTATAAAGCAGGAAAGATTTGTCCTGTGGTCTGCATGGTGCCTAAAGTGTGTTTTCATTCATTGACAGTTGTACATTTTGTTTCTGATGATCAATTAATGTGTCAGAAGAAGGCCGTTGTTTGTGAAGTACTCTTCCCTGCTTTCTCCTCTGCTCCTCTTTTTCATCGTCGCTGTCACAGCCGTTATTATCTACACGATCCTTGTCACCATCGCGTTCATTGATGTTTATGTCGTTTCACTGCTAGAGACGAAGGTAAGGGCGTGCTCTAATCTTGCATGCAATTTAATGGTTGTAGGATGGTTCAAAACCCTCGTCTCTCGTCAGTATATGATAGACCGACAGCTTCAAAGTGTCGCCCAGCATCACTCTGCATCCTAAGATGAAGACGGCGGAAGGACCCGGATGGAACTTACACACTCCTAAATATTCTCTCTCTCGTATATTTATATATCTGTTGTATCTCTATAAAATCTTCTTTCTGCTTCAGTCTCTAAAAAGGCGGTCGTAGATGGAGTTGAAAATCTTGCTGGAATTTGTTTCCTTGATTGCTTTCACCGGGTCTTTGATCTGTCCTTCTGTGTTCTTCAGCTCGTGTTCATTAAACTAACGGAATTCGCTGTGTGCATGCTGCTTTCGTTTTAAGCGTGTTAATTTCTAAACCAATGTACCACAAGGGCATAATCTTTTTTTTCCACAAAATGTCATTCCAGTGTCTATGCAACTATGGACACTAATTAGATTCTCTCTCGGGACGTGGTACTAATGTGGCCTGTGGGACCCCCTGGAGTTGTTTTCTTGGAACTCCCGTCATCAGTTCTTTCTGTCGAGATGTAACAGATATTTTCAAATATCAACCATTCTAAAGCAGCTACAGTTTTAAAAAAAACAGTATGACAATTACAAAGCATTTTCGACCACTTTGAGACGTTGGGTATAATGTCATTGCCGCAGCTTTTGCTTTACAGATGAACAATGCAGCAACGTATATTTAGTTGGTGGTTTTGGGTGTGCACGCGCGAGAAAGCTCGGCTGAGTGAAAAGTTTGGATCGACATACTGGCCTGTAACCCTACATTTCCTACATCATGGTAGGCAGAGACTCAATTCTGACAAAATAAATACGCGTTCTTGGTTGCTGTAAACAGCTGGACTAGTTTTTCCTATCCTAAGCAGAGTACTCCTTGAGCATGTCGGAAAGTACCCACGATATAGGGCTGAGAACGATAATATGAAGAGGCTATGACGTCAAGCCCTCTAAACGTACAAAAGTGACCACACCTGTCACGAGCTTAGATAAGAAATTGTCAGAACGTGTTGCTCAATCGTTCTCGTTAGCTAGCAAGCACACACTCAAGCACACTAACGTTACACAGAGCACATTATGATTCCCATTCACTTGCATTCACCAAGCTCGCGGGCTCTAAGCCACATTAAAATGCAACCAGGAGGCAACCACACACTGAAAGCGCATTTCATATTTCACTTTTACTGGTAAATCGATGAAGGAACTCCTCTCACCCATCCACCCCAAATAACAAGTCACCAATTTTGTAGCCAGCTTAAGTGGTTACTTTTCTATACCGAATGCCTCGACACGCGAAACGAACAGCATGTTTATAGTCAAGCTTGCTTGCTTGCTTGCTTCTGTCCAAGTTCCTATAGACAGCGGCCTGGGTAGAGCAGGAAGTCATCAACTGCAATGTCGGCGTTGGCTATTGTCGCTTGCAAAATGAGCTGTTAAAAACAAAGTTGAAAGGTTATCCGAGTTAAATCTTAATATGCACCACATGCAGAACTGAAGGCATAATTTCTTTCAGTTGTACAGAATACACACCACCTCCACCACCGCCGGCTTCATTACATTCGTTCACTGCAGTCGATTGACAGAAATTCTGCCACCATATTTACCGTCTCATTTAGGAGAGTTTCTGCACCCCACAAATGGCAACGAATATTAAACGAAAGTGGGGGTGGGAAGGCAAACAGCCATCCAGAACTTTCCTGTGTCATGTGACGTCTCCATTAGTATCTCACACCAGCCACACCAGTTGGGAGTCCCCTCAGCACACAGAAACAGGGCCTACTACTCCCCTCTTTCTCAGCATGCAAGGCCACGTCGACAAATAGTATCCTTTTTTTTTGTCGACCCGCCATCGTCGGATACAGAGAATTTCAGGCTATCGGCCGACATCGCCTTGCAGGAGGCTCCGCATGGGGCTTCAAGTTCAAAGCTACGGAAGTCGCCACATGCCGAAAGGGGCAACATTTCTAGACTTCCTGAATGCTCACCCCGTACTTACGTGAAATTACCTGGATGGTTGGTTGCTGCTTAACGTCACGCCACAAGCTATGTGTATATCAGGACGGTGTTGCTTGAGACAAGTTTACACGCTGCCACACGTGGGACTGCTGTGGCAACACAGGCTTCAGTCCCACCCAGTCACTTTATATTAACACCGGCCCAACCAGTCCTAGTACTACGTCTGTACTACATCTGGAAAATGAAGGGCGATTCCATTGACCGTAAGAATATGGAATCCTACTTCATTACCCATTTCGGTACCATGGCACCCACTGGACTCAACCTTAAACACTGACCCTCCACCTCCCTCTTTTTCCTCTTTACCCCTCCTCTCTCTCTCTCTCTTACTTCTTTTCTCTCACCTCCTTCTCTCCCACACTGACTCTCTCCACCCCCACCCTTCCCTACCCTTTCCTACCCACCTGGCGATTGGCTGCCCCTCTTTTTAACCCTTCTTACTCACTGTCCCTTAGTCATTTTCCTGCTGTCCAGCCCATGCGCCACATCTACTGAAGCTAAGTCTTTTTCTTCTGTTTTCATTGTTGTCGTTTTTTCGTCGTTTTTGTGTCGTCCTGATGAAGGGGTAGTGCCCCGAAACATGTAGATTGTCTTTGTCTTTATCATGTCTTAGCTTGGTCCAGTTCCCTTGTTTTAAATTTTAAAAACTGTCAAAGTAATTAAGTCTTAGGTATGACTCGGCCAGGGAGCGAACCGCCGACCTCTCGCCTCGGAAGCGTTCGTGAAAATGACCCGGAACGACTATTGTTTAGCCGCAAGCCAAAAAGGAGCACGTTTCTAGACTTGCTTGATGCCCGCAGATTTTCGTATTTACGTGAAATTCACTTGGAGTGTGCAGGTTGATTCTGTGCCGGACCCAGCCAACGCTCTGCTGCCCGCTGATCGTTTTGAACACCTGCTCATTGATAGCAGGGCCGGCAGTCAGGAGTTGAAAGGAGCCTTCCTGCTGATACAGCCAGAAGTCAATGCAGTAGTCTCCCTTAGCAGCGCTGGGGAAGAGAAGTCTTGCTTTCTGTTGATGGTGGCCGTCTGCTTTGGCGTAGGCATATGAACCTGAAACATTGGCACTAGCTAGAACGGTTGAGGGAAAATGAAACGGAAACAACTCCTACCCCCCCCCCCACCCGACACACACATTGACACAACGTGCTTTATTTTAAAATAAAAGCTGTATAGCAGCATGAGCTAATCTGGTAGAAAAGTACTGGCTAGAGCCTCAATTCCTGTCAGGGATTTTAAACTCACGTGTGAGGACTTGCTTTAAGTGTGGTCCTAACCCTTTCGTGTTCTATTGTTGCTGATCTTTCCTCCCCTTCCCCCCCCCCCCACGAAAGTACGGAAATCTATGGGGGTTGGCCTATTTAATCTGTTGACTATATACTGCAACGACGAGACTCGTTGGAATGGACATAGTGAAATTTCGTCCATGAGATCGACTCAACTGCCTGTCTGTCTGCTTGCCTGCCTGTCTGTCTGCTTGCCTGCCTGCCCGTCTACTTGTCTGGCTGCTTTTCTTGTCTTGCCTGTCTGTCTGCCTGCCCGCTTGTTTTCTGGGTATCTGTCAGTCTGCCTGCCCGCTTGTTTTCTGGGTATCTGTCAGTCTGTCTGCCTGCTTGTTTTCTGGGTATCTGTCAGTCTGCCTGCCTGCTTGTTTTCTGGGTTTCTGTCAGTCTGCCTGTCTGGTGTCTTCTTCCTGCGAGTTTTGCTCATTTGTCTGTGTGCTTGCCTGCTTGTATCTCTACCGGTCTGCCTGTTTGTCCTTCTGTATATCTCCCTCCCTATGCTTGCTTGTTTACACTTGTCTGCTCGGCTATATACCCTTCTGCTTTAATGCTTGCCTGTATAACATATACCAAAGATCACCACTGTGTGCATGTACACGCTCGCTTTGTACACACAACTCCCATAGATCGCACAGCTAAGGGGAAGTAACTGAGGTTTTTAAGCCTTTACCGCCGGCTTCTCAATCCCCAGACCTACAAGAAGTCTAGCAGCATTTCGTACTGATAGAAAACTCTGAATGTACATCTGGGAGTTATACACAGATAGCTATTCACAACTTCACCATCCCGCCAGTGTTTACTCACTACTCCACCATCGTTTATGGTCTAACATCACAGACTGAACCAGAGACTCACACAGCGAAAAGAATGACGACACAGCAATACTGCCACAGAATTTTAAGTACATATGTACTGTAAAATCTTTGGTACCACCACAGAGAGAGAGAATGAAGAAAGCTTACAGAGGAAAAGTGTCAGGTGAAAAAAATTTAAATAAATAAATGCTTATTCTGATAGATATGGTGTGATCGCAGACTTGAGGTGGAGGTGGTGGTGGGTTGCTGGGTGGGGGAATATATAATCCTACTGTTTGTTTGAATCCTCAAGTATGTGATCTGTTATCCTAAAGATCCTCCACGGTTTTATTGCACAGAGTTCATCACTGGCATAAAGTCACTGAAAGTTTGCACAAGATTATATCAGAAGTAACATATGGTATTATACAGTAATACAGTATATACTACAGTAATTTGATATATATTTTTTCCCAAGCAGCATACCCTAATCACAGGAAACGTCACAAAACAAAAACTAACACAAAGAATGATGAAACAGTATGTTATAGTCAAAAGCTGCTATGGACTGAGTGAGGCGGATATTTTGTGTGTTTGTGGTGGGAGTGGGATAATTTTTTGCGCTTAAGAATTCTCACGTGACATTCATCTTCTTCATAGCTTATTGATCACACAAAGTCACTGATAAGAACGAAGGAAAAGAAGGACAAGTCGAAATCTCTTAAAAACTATTTATAACATATAATATAGACACTATTTAGTGAAGAATCAGTAAGTTCTTTTCTTGTAACTTACTTTTCTACCTAAAGTTGTTATGTTTTTCCTGTGACCATCTTAATACGATCGTAAAAGAACCAGTGGCCATTTTTCCTAGCCACATTTTTTTTCAATGTTTCTAGTCCACCCACCTCCCCCGTTGGTGTGATCGGCATGGGGACCGGTGCCAGCCGTCACACTACTTCCGGATCCTATAGACCAATCAAAATTGTCGGTGTGGTCTTGCTGCAAGTTGCACAAACTGGAAGCAAAGATACAGTTGACGACAGCACCTGCGGCAAAAGTGAAACTTTTCAAACAATAGTTAAAAATACAACTTTTAGAGGAGATCAAGGATGAGAAACTATTTTCTGTCAATATTATTCCCAGCTTTCTCATCGAAATTTCAGATCCCATCTAATTTCAATGGTGCTGGGCATAGCTTTATCAATAGCTGCTGAAACATTCAAACTTGTGCCCACATTTGATTCTTATAGCTTGACTGGATATTGCATCGAATAAATAGCTTCAAAAATAAAATCCACCTTGTACAGTTTAACAGATTTAACATAATTGTGCTCTGTAATTCAGTGTTTTCATACCTCTCATGTTTTCAAACGCGTTGAAAAATTTCCAGTAATTTCTTCTCTTGGCTTTTGTCTCACCCAAACACTAATTTTGAAGACATTTCTTTGTTCTTATTTATTTTAAAAGGGAAAGGTTTCAGAGTAAAACAATTGTCTTAAAGTTTTTAGCTTACTTTAAGCAAACTACACTAGTGGAACACACGTACGATGCAGCAATGTAGAGATTGAATATGACTCCTTATTTGGTATCTCCAGTGTAGAGAGTGTGTAATATCGATCTCAACTTACGCGATATATACGGCCTTGTTATGTGGCTGGTATCTGAAAAGCAATACACACCTTGCTGAGGTAAAGTTAGTGCAAATGCACACACATGCACGCACACACGCACGCAAATACATAAATAAATAGATACATACCTACATACACACAGAGGCCTACATACATACTATACATCAACCTAACAAGAGATTTTTTAAATAATAAAAAAAAAAACAAAAGGTCGCTGTCTTAGCTCATATGCCATCTGAACTTTTTTTTACCAACTTTTGCAAATATTTACATACAATAACAATTACAATGACAAACCCTTTGAGAACATTTTTAGGACAAGTTATTTCTATTAATAAATTGCAGTTTTCAAGCTTTCCGCCCCCCCCCCTTTTCCTCCACATTGCCTTATAAGGTGTAACACTCAAACACAAAAATAGATGGCAGGTCATGGGGGGGGGGGGGGACGTACCTTCCGCACATCCATAGTATTTCTGAATTTTCTGGACGTCTTCCACTGACATTGCAAGACGCTGACCCATAGTGACTCCTGACCCTTGACCCGGCAAAGCCGAGATGCTAGGCTTTGATTTATCCACAGCGAACGCGTACGGTCCATAGTGCAAGATAGAGCCCAGATCGTAAGCAGTGCCCAGCGTGTCCAGATCGCTTGAGGTGTGCTTTGTGAAATCGTGAAGATTATCTGCGTGACAAAGCGGAAGGGGTAGGCTAAGCAACGCTTCCTGCCTTCGCTAAAACCAAACCAAACCAAACCAAACCAAACCAAACTCTTCCGTTTGATATCTGTTAGAGTGAGAAAGAGCTAAACAACACAGCATGGAAAGTTTCGGCTGTATTGATCAGTGCCCACAACGTGACCTGGCCTGTTGCCAGAAGATCAATGTAAGGCGGACAGGGGTGGGGAGGGTTAAGGGTTCAGCCACGGGTCAGCCGTTGTGTAAC
The DNA here is from genome assembly GCA_004794575.1 of Lanistes nyassanus. Classification (NCBI taxonomy): domain Eukaryota; kingdom Metazoa; phylum Mollusca; class Gastropoda; order Architaenioglossa; family Ampullariidae; genus Lanistes; species Lanistes nyassanus. The sequence continues at coordinate 130,105 of SMGT01006914.1, read as the reverse complement.
TCTGTGGCAAGTGTCAGACCAAAAGGTGTGCCACCCCAACGTCACTTTTCCAGCCATCTAGCAAATAAAATTGAACGTAAACAGGATAGATTGTAATGTATTTAAATATGAAAGGGCGTACAGAAGAAAATGCTATATTATAAAAGGTTTCGAAATATATATACTTCTTCTGCATGAAGCTACCCATTAAAAAAACGTGTCGCATCTTTAATTACGGTCTACTGCAACATAAGACAAAAATAGATTTAGTGTTTATAAGTATCTGTAAGCAAACGAAACGCAACTATAGCTAAGCCGGCCATCAAGGACAAAATTATTGAACAGTAAACGACTTCTCAGTAATGGCAGCGTGTGTACGAAAAATAAACTCGCTTCCGATTACCTAAGAAGGGAACGTAACGTGGATTTTTTTCACAAGAGAAGTACGTCAAGGGAGCGAACTCACTGCTTGCGATGTTGTCTGTGTGCACCACGACGTAGTTGTCGCGGTCGTATCGGCTCTGCTCGTGCCAGAAACCCAGCGCGTGGATAAGTTCGTGCATCACCGTTCCCTTGGTCTCGCACCCGGAGCCGATGGATACCTCCTGAACTCCCCCTCTCCGGCCAATCTTCGAGTGACACCTGCAGTCAGATGGTGGATGTAACTAACAGTATACATCGGACATATCTATGCATGAATAAATACATGTATACACATATTCTGCACACATGGATGCATTTAGTTGTACGCGTATTGTTTAAAGTAACTACTTAAAACGTCATACCTCCATACACATATATACCCACGCACGCACGCACACACACGATGGACATCAACAATGTTTGCAGGACACAGGAGGAGGCAGAGAAAACATGGCTAAAATCATGGGACTGGGCAGTTAAGCATCTAAAACATCTCTGGTCAATGATGTTTGACCTCGGTCACATGTCTGAGCAGCACCAAACCTTTTGCTTTCAGGTCTAGTTTTCTTTTTTGATAAAAACGCACGCACGCACTGACCATAGGGCTATTACTGCAGCTATCAGTCTGGTGGTTGTCAGTGCCAAGCTTAGTAATAGGACCCTATCCCCCTTTCATTTGTGCATATGAAACTGTATCTATTTGACTGCCGACTATATCTTTGAGTTGATCGCGCATGCAATAATGGATGCACGTGCGTGCAAGAAATGACGGACACTCCATGCACGTACCTCGGCCTCACCCGGCAAGGGAACACACGCGCATATACACACGAAATCCTGTAAGTACAGATTTTCAAGGACCAAGAAAACAAAACCACACAGTTCAGATACTTACCCAGTCCCGGGCACCACGTTAATATAGTCTGTCTGGGACGTTCGTTCAACGAAGCGTACACAGTAGGCGTCTCCATGGCGAGTGTTCGATTCTATCTCCCTCATGGAAACAACGATGAGATCTCGCGTGGAGGCGGCTGGAGCACAAAGCACTGTAGACTGAATCTCTGTTCGAACTTAATATTTTTGGATCATGTCTATCCCCAGAAAACATTTTGAATACAGACCCTGTTTAGTAATGCTTGCAGGTCTGCAAACGTGTCGGAATTTTTCTCATCTTTTTACAGCTGAGGAATGCCTTCACTTTTTTTTAAAAAGATACCAGAGCAGAAGTATTTTATGGTGGGCACAACTAGAAAAGGGTGAAAGATAGGAAGGAAGAAAGAAAGAAAGAAGGAAGAAACGAACCAACGAACGAAATAAAAAAATGAAGGAAAGAAAAAAGAAAGAAAAAGAAAGAAAAACGAATGAACAAAAACGAAAGAAAAAGAACGATAGAAAAAGAAAGAAAGAAAGGAAGAAAGGAAGAAAGAAGGAAAGAACGAATGGAGAAAATCCAATTATGCTTTTCGACCACTCATGCCCTCACCTCAACAATAAAATCGAAAGTCAAACAGTTTAGATTGAAAGGAATAAATAATCAATAATAATAAAATTTTTAAAAAATCCATTGCCGAGTAAAAACCAAAGGATATGACCATTGCTGGATGCTTACGGTAGGAGCTGTTGATTTTATAGTAGACAATACCGTTGGGCCACTTGTACTGAGAGCCCCGGATAGCATTACGTGCCTGGGGGACGAAGAGTGTACACGATTACACACCGTCAGTTCTGTAATACTTTAGGGACACGCATGTCCTTGTTAAACAATTACTAAGCACGCTTCGTTTGGACTGTTATTAATGGGGTACAGATCGAAGTTAATCATCATCATCATCATCATCATCATCATCATCATCATCATCATCATCATCATCATCATCATCATNCGTCGTCGTCGTCGTCATCGTCGTCGTCAACGATAATTGCAAATTACGAACTTGTCTCATCTGTGTTGGGCTCAACCTACCGTTGGTTGATCGATATCTCCTTCTAAGAATCCTATGAAAAAAATCAAATTGAAATGTAAACATCTGAGAAAAAATCTGTTGGCTTAACTGCATATTAAATGTCGGAATTACCATAAGCTTACAGACTCCTCTTGAAACATATTATCCTACGATCAATTTGCTAACAACGGACTTCCAGTTCAGAAGTTCGTATAAAGAGAACAAACTGAAACGTGACCATGCGATAATTATACTTATTGTTAAAAGCACATAATGTTATTAAAAAGAGAACCGACTGGTGTTCAGTCCCGTCACACAATGCCCTGACACTGGAAAAAGACACACTGCTAGTGAGGGCATGGCTTGTCATAAGTTTTGATAGAAACCAGCATTCACTTAATGTCTTTATGCGTCACGCGCTGCCCATGTACGTTAAAAAAAATCTTACCTTCTGTTACTTCGGCATCGTCCGACAAAGGTGCTGGAGACATGAGCGGTCACGCATAAGCGCACACACATCCTCACATACGTATAAGCATACCCACACACCACGCACACACGCACACACGTAGAAACACGCACATGAACATGAACGACGTATATAAGATATGTTTTTGAAAAATAAGTCATTTTTATAACGAATGTTAACAGAAATTACACATCGGTGACAGCTTTACACTTCCGCTAATGCCACTTTAAAGGAAAAGTAAAGTCGTGAGTGAAGCCGGGGGCGGTGCAATCTTTCTGTCAATCTAAAACTGTTCCCTTAATGCAACTGCATTTGTTGTTTGATATATCTGAGAAAAGCAAACTATGATTGATCGTGAACAGTAGGCTATCATAGGCTGTTAAGCTATCATGCAGCGTGGCCGGGTCGCGCCTGATTTTCCCACCGACTTTCCCACAACAACAGATAATTACAGATCAGCCCATGACCTCTGCACAGCGTGACGGTAGCTATAAGAAGACACGCTGTGTAGAGGCCATGGCTTGATCTTATAATTATCTGTTGTTGCGGTTAGCAACCGGCATGCGCCTCGCATTTGGCAAGATGCGCCTGCTCGGGGTGGGGAGAAACTCTATTGGGAAAAAATATTGCAAACCACCCGCTGAATTTTTTTTCTGCAAAGTACCTTATAACAGGACTGAACTTCCGGCAGATCGCCCAACTTCGGCCGAGCTCGTCAAATTTGAAGGGCTGCTTCTCCGTGTTCGGAAGATTAATGACGTCACAGCGCAACTTCTAATAGCTACAGCAACCAAAGAAACTTGGTGCTCGTTAGCCGAGTGAAGACTTGGAATATCACAGGCGAAAGGTAGCTGGTGCAATACCCGTGATTGTTTTCCTTATTTTTTTTTTCGGGTTGGGTTTGGAGGGAGGGGTAGGGCTAGGGTTTACTCTAAGTTAGGGCTTCTGTATGCACGTATAATCTGGACTTTATACTTTAACAGGTCAGTGGGTTCGTCACGGTCCAAAGCGCACGCTATGGTTGTTTAACTAAGCTACCGGAAAAGCTGACGAAGTCGGCCAAGGGTGGCGGCCTGAAGTTCAAGTCTTCTATGAGGTACTCTGCAGTAAACAAATCAGCGACCCGCCCAGCCCCGCTGCACGAGGTAGCCACAGCTGATACAAAAATCCACCAGTCCGGAGAGTTGTGCCGATGTACCCCCTGTGACCGTAGGGAAGAATTTTATTTTGAATATCTTCTGGTTGTTAAAACATCCGAATGCTTTGCACTGGCATATGGCCGTTTGGTTGAAACCGTACACCCTACACCGCTCCCAGTAAGCGTACGTCATATTTCTTTGATTTGGGTCTGTTTCGGATGTTTTTTCTTAAAATTATTAGCCTAAGGCCAGAGATGTTATTTCCATGTATACTTAATCTATAACTATCTCAGAAGAAAGAATGTCTTTGAAACACTTACGCAGGTCTTCGGAGATTATTTGCTGAGTCCGATGAAAAAAAAAGAAAGAAAGAAAGAACAAATGACACAGCTGTTTTCAGCCGTAAGTACGCCTCTTGTAATATATAGAAATTCTATGAAGAAATGAGCTCGTAATCTGGGTTTATGACCAGAAAATGTTTTGATTTTATCAATTTACGATAAACACATTTTAAGAATGACTTTCTGTGAATAAATAAGTTGCTGCAGATCATTGCTTTTTACTAATTTTAATAAGATACTGTGTATAATTTTTAAATCGTTGGCTGAAATATTAGAATCACGCACAAAATCTCGTGAAGTGTTGTACATGTGTACATTCAACATCCATTGGCGAGACAGGCACTACTCCAACAGACGCATTAGCGTAGCTTCAAGCATCCCACGAGCATTACCCCGAATTATGCGTTCACCCAAAGCGGAATTGAAGCAGGCATTGCAGTGACAGATGAAACACAGCCGAGAATAAACTAATCGTCTAAGAGGTTCTTATGCCTATGAAATGACAAACCTGGCGTTCTGACCCTCCAAGAGCCAGTCCCAGGAGAAAGCACAGCCCCAACACATGAATGTGCAATGAATTATGGGAATACATTGAAGTATGGGATTCACTGACAACTCAGAAACGTCAGACAAGGGGTTAGACAGCAGAACTTCTTTTTATACTTACATGTATATGAGGTTACTGAGTGCATTGCTGTGGATAAAAAAAATGTCGGGTGTTCTGATATGCCTAACGTTATGAAGCTATCCCTCTCTCGAACATGTGTAAGCACTGCAATGCCTGCAATGCCACACACCCTCCACCCACCACCCACCGTCAACGGGGAGAGGGAGAGAGGGAGGGGGCGGGAGAGGTTAGAAAGAAGAGAGTGCGGACAACAAGGCCGATAAGAAAACTCTAGACTATTTCACTCGAAAAGCCACACATCTGCGTAAGCCTTGCAGCTTCAGTACTCTGGCTATCTATTCATCCGTGTTTTAACATGGTATTACAGGGACATCTGTTTTACATTCCATGTGTAGTTATTATCCTAAGATTACATGTAATCTTTGTCGCAATGAACTCTTTTTTATTCGGTCTGTAGAGGAGTTCTATTTATAATCTTCACTTTTTTTTAAAAATACGTGTTTAGTCATTACTCAGTCTCAGCAGAAAGCCATGAGGAGTTCCCCAGATGTTTTTGAAAAAGACTTAGATTGCAGAAAGCGTTAGTTCCGTTTGTGAGAAAGGAAGATTTTTTCTTTCATACAAAGAGAGCAGCGACACGCACACGCAGTCACACGCTGGACGTGCGCCACTGTTTAGCCGAATCTAGCTAACGTGTTCTAAAAGGTACGAAACTTGCTTGGAGCCTGAAACAAAAATTGTGACATTTCGAGAAGTGTCGACAAACCCACCGCCCTACTTTTGTGTGTGAGTTATTGAGAACTTGAGATGGATGGAAATACTTCAAATGCACGCATGCAGACAACTAGTTATCTACTCGAAAGGTTTATATAATTAATACTAAGTAATAATTACAACAAGCGCCAGATCGTTCACGTACAGTAACTCACGGCTCATGCACTCACCCGCACGTGGACACAAGCAACGCGCACGCATGTGCATGCACACACACACACGCGCAGGTACACATTTGAACTACCCATTATAGTAGCCATAAGTGCAAACAGAACGGAGTAACGGACGCATACTTTCTAGAAGGACTTAATTTCTGTAGATCTGTAACCATTTGCCAGAATGATTTATAATAATTATTATAAATCAAACTCCCTAACATATGTGCAAAAGAAAAAAAACGATTGCTATAGAGCCTCCTGACTGTAGGCCGATAGTATAAAATTGTCGATCCGCTTATCCCATACTCAGTTTACAGTAGACAGCATCCCTGTGCTATCTGTAGACATTCGTACATGTTTCTCACGTGAGAGAAACGAGGCCCCTTCTTCTCTTCCAGCCCTTATTTCTCCGCATTGTTTCTTCTCCTACTTCCTTCCAGAGATCAGCAGAACGCGACCTACAGACCCGATGCCCAGTGTTTGTTACCGGAAGTGGTGAAGTAGCGACACTAAATGGGCGCTGCACTCACCAACCCACATCTAAAACTGCAGCAAAGCAATCAGCACGGCTGCCTGTTCAGATTTTAGACTCACTTCCTGGTCCTAGAGACTGAGCCTTTGACAACTAACGATCGACAGACTCGGGGGTGGAGGTGGGGGAGAAAAACACGGTAGACTCGACAACTACTGTCCTCCTTTACGGTTTGAGATCTCTGTCAGCCGAACGTGCATGACTCAGAAGCAGGAGAGTGCCATTACGGTGATAACAGTGAGGATGATTATGATGATGCCAACATTGTTTGAAAATGTGCGTTGACGCGAACAGGAGACACACATTTGTGGAGAATGAAGTACCTACCTTTTATTCTTTTCTTTATTCTTTTACCCTCAGGGGGTATTCAGAAAGAAAGAAAAAAATTGTTAAAGAACACGTCAATCACAGTTCACCTGGCATTAGAATATACATATATTGATAAATAAACTCAATGATTAGTAAACATCCAAATAACACGCTCAATCACGTACGCAGACGTACCACACGCAAAAACATAGGCAGATATTCATCTATTCATTAATGTACTCTACTAAGAAGTATTTTAACAAAATTCACTACCTTGGTCAATATAGTTTTGTTTATAATAAAAGCGTTTATAATAAGAGTTTACCACTTCCTGTATTATAGGCCTGCTTCTTGTACAATTAGCAGACACTTTCAACAGCAAAATATTCATTTGAGCAAGAGGGGAGTGGTGAGGGAGAAGAGAAAAAGAGAAAGGCATTACATTTTTTTCCCCAAGTAATGTAAGCGTTCAGCGAAATGTTTGTTACAGACGTAGTGGCCCCAGGGAGATTGTTTTAACGTATTGCAGGAAGTATATGTCGTGCTCACACTTACACCCACCAGGCGGCCAGGGACGCACGTGGGTGCCAGAATTTCACACGACTCTAAACAAACAGGAGACCACCCTGTTGATGTAGTTCTCTAAAAGGACGCCGTCTCTTTAACTACACTTTCGCTCTCACACCTTTTCTCGCACTGTTCGTTCACAACCACTCCGCGTACAGCATACCTATCACGTTATATTTCTTTAAAATACCCGAAAAATATATTCCGGCGTACACACTGGTTGACAAGCTGTCCAGAAACATAACTACTTTTTGGCTTAGGAAGGGTTTCGAGAGCTAATCTGTATAGCTTTCTTAGTTGCTGGAAAATTTTCTGGGTCGGGTTCCATGGACATTTTTATCACCGGTCTATACGTAAAAGATGCACTTAAAATGCACAGGGCGGACGAAATACGACTGGTCTTGTTACAGGAGGTGCAGTTACGAAAGCTCGTGCAAACTCGATCGGCACAGAGCTGCCAGCAAGAACTATTTACAAAAAAGGAATTTCCAGAATTCGCTTTCTGATTCCTGCTTCAATGATGTAAAATTTGCAGTATGATTCAATACTCGACAGTATGCATCAATACTCGATAGCTTGAGGCAGACTCACTGGGTGTTTCGTTCGTTCGTACTTCTGAGTGTTGTCATTCGTATTTACTATTTCCAGACTGAGGATTTTTTAAATAAAAAAATTGTCTTTATCTTATTTGTCTGCAAGGGCGTATTTTGTTAACTTTGTCAGTCTCTTTGCAGTGGGCAATGAAAAACGACATCGCTTTGACTCTGTTTTATCACAAACTAGTCAGTTTTGCATGGTCTATAAAAATGTCTGTCCACAGCTTACCATCACGGACTGCAGTCTCCGGGTTTTTTTCCTAACGCTATAGGTAATACTGCGATGCAGCGTTCTGGTGAAAACATTCTTTTGGTTGTTTTGTTTCAGTGACTGTATCTAATTGTTTTGCTTGCAATGGTGTTTTTTTTAAAGTTTTTTTCTTACCAGTATCATCATCGTACTCATCATATTCACCACATTATATCTTCCTGAATTTAGAGGGCACTAAAACAACCACAGACACACAACAAAAATTGCTTAAACAGAGAATTTTGCAACAAAGTATCCTCTCTCCTTGCTTGCAACGTAGAACAGTCGACAGTCAACAAAGAATACACTGGGCAGTTTTTTTGACTCTGTGACTTAATTGGTTTCTTTCTGTGCAAATTCCAGACTTGGTAGCCACTTGATTTAAGTACATGCCTTTGATGATCATTTCCTTTCCTAACGAGCATTTATAAAACGAGCAACATGAAATGTAGAGCACCGAACTTCCGGGGGAAAAAACCACACACACACACTTCAAAGCCGTGTAAACGTTCAATGATACTTTTTTTTTGCGTACTGGGTGCCCCCAGGGAGGTTCTTTTAACGTATTGCAGGGCGTATAGTAATTCACTCAGAGTAAACCTCCATAGTCATCACCAAGTTTTTCTGCTTGTGTCTAGCGAAATTTGATGGCAAGCGTGCGACAAGATCCTGTGAAATTCCCCTAGCGCCAGAACAATCGCAAAGAGAGACAACTTACAAGCAATAGAAACATTCTCTTATTTTGGATAGCTTCCCTTCACAATGTACTATGGATGTTGGAAAACTGGAGCATTCAGCTGGCATAAAGGTTTCACAGCCATCAATACAAAGACAATATTACACAAACATTAATTCGGTGCAAAAGCTTTCAGTAACTATAGTACAGCGACGGTTCAGTTACACGTCAATATTGAAGAACAGGCGTCAGAAGTCATGTTTACATGAACTTACACGTTGAAAACATTGACAACAAACCCCTCCAACAAAGATACTGGCAGCGCTCACACATAGCCGTATGCAGACGCCTGTGCCCAAGGGAGCTTACCGTACCCAAACACGTAGCAAAGATAAGGGCCGAAAGAAAGGAACTTGGCAGATCCTCAAAAAAGATCTGCCATCCCTTTCTTTATAACGGCGCTATTCTTCACACAGCTAGCCCTCGGTGCACAACGTGTAATTTAAGCGCTCTGTCCTCATTTGTTCTTTATTAACAAACCCCTACTAAGTGTAGGCAAAAAGAGTCGATGAAAAGGAGAGATAGGATAACACGCACGCACGCACGTAAGCAAACGCATACAAACACGCAAACGCACACCCACCCACCCACCCACACTTTTGTAGAAAAAACCTCAGACCCAGCTAGGGATGAGGATCGAGTTAGGATACAGTACTGACGGTAGGCGAGTGACTTCGATGTTTAGTCGTATAACCCTTGTAGTGGGAGAGAGAAGGCGGGGGATGTAACATGATGAAAGATTTCTTGACAGCAAAAGATCAGGCTACTCGTACAGCTTGGTTGTTAAACGTAACACGGGACCAGACGATAACACTACTCCTTGGGTTTAATCAAGCCTGTAAAGCATTTTGAACAAGACGAACAGATCATCCAGTCCCGAGGTAATTGCCTTCATGATGGAGGCGGTCTAGACGACTACCACTACTGACAGAAACCAAATCATACTCACTGGAACAGCCGCTAGTCGCACTAACGTCGGGTCAGTCAAAGACAGCGGAAAGAAAGCCTTTTTTTTGGCTGTGAAATACGCGAGTGTTACTTTTATCCCTTTAACTTTCACAGACAGATGTTCGCAAAAGGGTGCACCCGATTAGCGGCCTGTACCCCTCCATCTTCTCATGCTGAGACTGTAAGCAGATTTAAAGTAATGTCTTTATTTTTGTGCGCAGGACAAGACAAAACGATAAAAAAAGAACAAAACAAAGCGTGATGGACATACTCCTGGCTTTGGGTACTCTCTGTGTCATCTACAGCCGGAAAACACAACTCTCAAGCATGCAAGCCACTTTCACGTGGTCTGTTCCACATCGCGCTGTGCACGACATGAGCTTTAAAAAACGACTAAAGAGTGCATCATACTTGTTCCCTACCCCCCAGTTGCTCAAGAAGGAGGAAGGTGCGTGAACTACAACTGCAATGGGAAGTGGTCGATGGCTAGGGAGGGGAGGGGGAGGAGAGGGGAGGGGATAGGGAGTTAGTTTGCTTTTGACTGATAGTTGCAGCTGTCATCTCGAAAATGACGGGAATGTGCTAAATCAATCTCGGCCCATGGTCTCATCAGTCCCCTAACGTGACTGTAGACAGAGGTGGGGGCACGTGCGGGAATATTGGGAATTAATAGCGTCGTACATCGGTACAGGTCGTCTGCAATACCGCCAGGGACGTAATCGGGTTAATCATAAGAATATTAATAAAAGACCTCATGAAATAAAATATAGGCAGTGCCTAGACACAGTGATAAACATTTGCGAGAGGCCATCCCTTACAGCAAGTACAGTTCTTATTTAGTCAATTGAATTTTAACGCATTTGTGAGCAGAGCCAGGCGGTTGTCTGCCGTGTTAAGGGCTGTGATAATCACGTTGTCCGACTGGAGACAGAAAATCAAACTGTTCACTGAAAAGTAATTGCAGTGATTTCAGGGAGTCCGAAAGCTTTCTGACAAAGATGAATCTCCTGTTCACGTTTAATCGTGTTTCTCTTCATTATTCATTCGTTAATCAGAGTTCTTATTTATTTATGTCTTTACATGTCTATGGTGTAATCGGTACACAGCAGCAACATTTAATTTCCTGATGTGTAGGTCGTTTTACAAAAGACAATTCGGTTCTGGCAGAGGCTATCATTCACCCCACGCTCGGAGTCGCTCCCCTTTTTACCCAGCTAAGAAAGAAACGCGAACTCTGAGGGGGTGGGGGTAGGGGGACAACACAAAAGGCAGAAGATTTATTTCAGACAGTTAATAACAGATCTCTATCTTGTCACCAACCCCAACACGTTTTATCCTACCAAATCTACTCTGTCAGCAAACCAACTCAAGCTAATAGTTTAACTTGGGGGCAATACGATCCTCACAGGAGAAGGGATAAGGGAAGAAAAAGCGAAAAGAAAGAGGAAGAAAAGAAGAGAAGGAAAGATTAGACAGAAAGATCGGTGGCCTGAAAATGATACCAAACCCGGATAAACATATGACCACGAATCATTTAACAAATCATCACATAAAAACAAATATTACACATCAGTCAGAGCAGCATGACATAACCAAATCTCAACTGATCATCAACGATCGAAAACCATTATTCAATACAAATATCATCATAGAAAATAGCGTTCTACAGCGCTAAACCTTTCGGTCAACCCGCTGCACAACAAAGCGGGTTGAATGTGACAAAAAACTACATCTACTACTGGACCATTTATCAGTCAGTCTGCCCAGCATGAGGCTACAAGCCACATGTTGACTAACACTGAACCATGTTGTCGCCTTGCGCCATCTTATACATCGCTGTACAAAAGCTAGTGCGCGTAGCAATTCTCTTAGTACTGAACGTGGTGTAGATAAAATCCACATGTTAACAATGCAAAGTTGAAAGATCAAGACTGGTTCATACCTTGCACACCAAGACACACCGGGGTGTGTGTGTGGGGGGTCCTTCTGTGGTCCGCCAGTAACAGAGGAGTAAGAGAAAGATATAGCTGGTTGCTTATTTAGAGGGACAGTGCTTCCACCTCGTGGTGATTTCGCACAAAGGGGGGATGGGTGTCTAATCTATGCACAGGAAGAACCACCAGACTGGTGGCTGCCGTGAGATGGCCGAATGGAATTTGCACAATATTTAACTCCAGGAAATAATCCTTGGCCACACCTGGATTCGAACCAGCAACCTTCCACCTGCTATTCCGCAGCTCTACCAACTGAGCTATCAAGACCCCCAAGAGACAGATAACATTTTTTTTCGAAAGATAACTCCAACAAAGATACTGGCAGCGCTCACACATAGCCGTATGCAGACGCCTGTGCCCTAAAGGGAGCTTACCGTACCTAAACACGTAGCAAAGAGAGGGCCGAAAGAAAGGAACTTGGCAGATCCTCAAAAAAAGATCTGCCCGCCCTTTCTTTATAACGGCGCTTAGTGAGCGGGTTGACTTCATTAACATGGATTCTCTGTATGCACACGTTGTGCACCGAGGGCTAGCTGTGTGAAGACTAGCTTTTTTTTTCATGCTTATAGCCCCTACATTCTACATACTCCTACAGGCGTGAATTGCCGGCCCTCACAATAAAATTCTAACAGCTGAGCGCCTCAGACAAGATCTTTACCATTTCACGCTCTGCACATGCATACCTTGCTTTCAATTTTTTCCCTCCCCTTTATACAGAAGAACCAAACTATTTGGCCACATTCGCCAGTCAATGCCTGGCACGTTCCTGTGGGCAGAAACTTCTCTAGGGGAGAGAACTATCACACCGCGGCAGACGGCATCTTAAACCCATGTAAACCTGGGGTGGGGGTGTTACTATAATATTATTGTTACCTTTCGATTCACGTATTTATTAGTTGTAAGCTTTGATTCCGTTCTCCTCCCTCTCTCTCTCTCGCTCTCTGTCTCTATCACACGCACGCAGGCTCTTACAAGCCCGCCCGCGAACAACGCACATGCACACGCGGTTAGATATTTTTAGTTAACGACGGAACGCATGCTGGCAGTGAAATACTGTGCGGCACGCTAGGCTTTCTGCAGGTACTCACCTCTTAATTTTAGAAGAACCCCAGCTTAGGCTTTCCCCAAAGTGACTTCAAAAGGATTTTTTTTTCAAGCTTACAACCACCTCACTACCCAACAAATCCTATCTTATCTGATATATATATATATATAGAAAGAGAGTGAGTGAGAGAAATAAATGAAGAGAGGGGGACGAAATAAGAAATACAGAGCGGGACACACACAAAGGATCGCGTTAGCGTCTCTATACATGTCTAATGGTTTTTGTTCAGATGCACGAGTGCATGCGTCAGCAAGGTAGTGAACTGATAATTTTGAAAAAAAATTCAACCCCGAAATTTAAAGAGTGTAGCTGAAGATCACAAAGATGTGTTGTTGATGTTCCGTGTGAGTGGAACGCTTGTTCTATAATACGTACAGCCGCTTGTAGTCTCTAGCCATCTCCAGAAGTCCTTGCATGACTGAACACGAACGTGGAGGGTAGAGGATGAGATGGGGGGGGGGGGGAGTGTGATAATACAATACTCGATCTGCATCCTCCCTGAGGTCACAATAGTTACAGGGCCTCGGAGTCAGGCGACCTATCTGTGTTTGGAGGGAACAAAGTGTGATGAACCGAGGGCCAGACGTGACTCTACTCCACCAAACGTCGCGAACACCCCCCTCCCTACATCCCCTCCACTCCAACA
>SMGT01006914.1:102663-114341 GCA_004794575.1 Lanistes nyassanus | reverse complement strand
GGGGGGGGAACGCCACCACGAGCCATTTGTGTGCGTGTGACAAGGTCACGCAGGCGGGGAGAGCAACACGGAGGTCGGTTGTCTCTTTCAAAACCCCCCAGTTCGCAACAATGGTTGTGGTGAGTGGTTGTGGTGAGTGGTTGTGGTGAGTGGTTGTGGTGAGTGGTTGTGGTGACTGGTTGTGGTGAGTGGTTGTGGTGACTGGTCGTGGTGAGCGGTCGTGGTGAGTGGTTGTGGTGAGTGGTCGTGGTGAGTGGTTGTGGCGAGTGGTTGTGGTGACTGGTCGAGGTGACTGGTTGTGGTGACTGGTTGTGGTGAGTGGTCGTGGTGAGTGGTCGTGGTGAGTGGTCGTGGTGAGTGGTCGTGGTGATGGTTGTGGTGAGTGGTTGTGGTGAGTGGTTGTGGTGAGTGGTCGTGGTGAGTGGTCGTGGTGATGGTTGTGGTGAGTGGTTGTGGTGAGTGGTTGTGGTACATATGGTGATGGTGATGGTGGTGACGGCAGTAGAGTTGGCGTCGACGATGGTATTACTAATGGAAACAAGATCTGCTTGCTAACGGTAAAGCCATCGATCCTTCTGAATTAAGCCTGCCCATCCATGTGTCCGTCCGTGTGAAGCAAGCTTCAAATAAAAGGAGAAGAAAAACAAACACAAGAGATTAATCATAATGATGAACTTTTACAGGATGGTCAATAACAATGGGGAAATCAGGAAGATGTTTGGCTTGTTGTCTGTGTCGGGAGCTGCCAGATCCCACTCAGTGCAGCAGCACGAGGACGCAAACCGACGAATAAATACGACGCAAATCCATCATCGTCTCTCCTACCGGGCCCTGTTGTTGACAAGACCTGTGCGACCGGACACACAAAAAGGATATTTTTGCCTCTGCTTCGCGTGTCAGTTTTTCTATGGTTACCGTCGATTGGCAAACTCAGTGGTTCGTTACGGTCTAAGAACATGTGCAGAATTATATGCCCTTTCTGTGTTCACTAGATCTTAGGCACAATCTTGATAATATCATAAACTGGTAGATACTGTAATGAATCGGCAGAACCAAAAAAAGGTAAAGTGTTTGTGTGTGTGTGTGTGTGTGTGCGCGTGCGTCAGTGCCTACGTGTGTGTGTGTGTGAGAGAGAGAGAGGGGGTTATTCATGTTTATATCTTATATTACAAATTAACAGATATTAATACTGTAAACCTATAGGCTCTTAGTCTTATAGAATTAGCAACCATCGCGACTATCCCAAAGGGAGTAAAAAGCATCATTTGAAATACAATACTCATTAGCTGCTGCCTGCCTGCCTGTCAGTTCTAAGTTCGCCCATCCGTCGATAAATCTTTCTGTTTTTCCAGTTCTGTGTACCTTATATTGCCTTACTAATTACTGACTTTATCTTGTAACAGCAACAGTAACACACTCAAATGTCTGCAGCTGGTCTGAAATAACAGCATATACCAGAAAAAAACTGTTTTTTCGCACTCCAGATATACATTACGTTACGTTACGTTAACTGTGACGTGTTACTTTATGGGGATATGCGTGATTGACCTTACAGAAATGTAACAGTGCATGCTGTTACGGATATGTAGCTACATGTGATCGCATGGGAATGTTTGATCACTGAGAATTACGTGATATTACGTAACTGGGCGAAATCTGACAAAAATGTAACAGCAGGTGAATCTACAGGGTTTTTGATTGTGGCCAATTTTAAAAGAACCTAACCGTACTTGTTCTTGCAGTAATGTAACTGTGAAAGATCTTACAGAAGTAAATGATTCGTCTTATAAGAAGGTAACTGCACGTCAATTTAGAAGAACGTAACCGTAGATAAGCTTACAATAAATCACAAAGTAATGGAAAAAATCTTACGGGAATGTAACTAACTGAACATAATCTCACAAAAATAAAGCTGCACGCCATCTAACAACGATCTACTCAGTCACACAGAACTCTGCTGCAGGAAGTTATTTCAGGGAACGACATTCAACAACACAGGGATAATGCAGATTAAAAAAATGTGTGCTATGTTATGTATTTCATTCTGTGTTCTTATGGGATTTCATTTTCGTATAGTGAAATTTGCAGAGCTTGTCCTATTGTTGGCGCTCTTTTACTGGAGAAAAGTCACCTCCTTTAAGTTCTTGTAACTTAAGAAAGCATAAACAGGTTTGAGATGTTTATTTCAGCTTTCCATGTCTGTCAGGTGATGTTCTTGCCCTTGAAAGCTTTGTAAACATCTTTTCTCATATTCCCCCTTTTCCCCAGAAACTGATAAACAACAGTTTTATTTGCAGGGAAAATGGACCTTGAAGGCGGAAATTATCTTTATGAATAAAAAGTTGTTGTTCTACCATACTGTAGATGATTACAGCAGCACGAACCGATATGGACAGCTTACAATGAAGATCAAACTATTAGGATGCCACTTCACAAAATGTTGACCCCAATAAACACTGACCGTATTCACTCTTAGGTACAGTCACGTCTGATATACTGGTGGTATGAAGTTTTAACATTAGATCCCCATACGAAAGAATATAGTGATGATATATGGTAGTCATAAGGAAATGAGATGACACACAAGCACATATTAAACCAAACGACCCAAACAGATCATCATACTGAAAGATTTAACACACACACACACACACACACACTTTATAGGACAATATCATGCATCTTTGGCTGACCTGGGATTGAGTAGGAAATTAAGCCACTGCATAAATATATTTCCTCAGTCCTTTCAGTGCTCTGGCAGGAATTTAAGGCCCAAGAAAGTGTATGGCCTTGTGCCTCGGTCTTCCCAATATCGATCTTGCGCCCAACGCATCGGCTGCTCAACGAGCTTGTTTTTAAACCGTTTTCGCTGGCTTTTGGTAGCTCTTTGTGTTAACTTATTTCCCTTTCATTAACTGTAGCTCTCCTAGGGTTGAAGAGATTAAAGCTGAAGGCTTTTTTAGTCATCTTGTGGTCTGTCGTTCATTAACCTTGTTTTTTCTGGCTGTAATTACCATGGCACGGATGCTATAGAAGATGCTACATGCTGCTGCATCAGTGCATCAGTTCCAGGCAGGTGCATAAGTATCAGGTAGGTGACCGTCGACCCAGTGACGTAGGAAAGGGGATTCTAAAAGGACGCCAGAGGGAGACATACGCCCGGCATAGACAATGTACCGTGGAAGGTCCCCGACTGACGAGGGCGGACAGATTCCCGACTGACGAGGGCGGACAGACTCCTGACTTACGAGGGCAGACAGATTCCCGACTGACGAGGGCGGACAGACTCCCCACTGACAATGTTCAAAAATAGGACGTTCATAATTGTCAATTTCACTCACCAGGGTGAGGTGAGGGAAGGGAGCCCCCGGACTCCGGCCCTGACAGGAAAGTACAGACGTTCAGCAGAACAGCTTGTATGGAGCCCTGAAAAGAATAATGCAGAGAAGCGTGTAAGGAAAGGCTCGTCACAGGACCGCTTATCAAATGTCCCTCAGCCACGGAGCCCTAAATCTTTTAGAGTCCGATGACGTGACACAGGGCCGGCTATTGGAATCAAGGGGCCAGGGACAAGAATTTACAAGGAGCATTTATATACTAGCCTCTAGGCTAGCAAGAGAAAGCTTTTGTTTGTAACGTAAAGCCGCCAGCCACGAGCCATATCTTGAGAGTTTAATAAATTGTTTGACATTCCTACACGACACTGTTACGAGGTCCTGCAGAGTGGCTAGCAGGAGTGGTCAGTGATGAGAGAGAGATTTCTAGCTTTCAGACCCACAAGGAAGAAGGACAAAAAATATTTCGCTCTCTCCTCTTCCTCCATGCACTAAACGAGATTAACGTTTTAATAGTCTTTCCAACCCACTGGTTTAAAAAAGTAGGTATCAATCAAGGAATGTACATCACCTCCTTGTCCCTCATTCTGTCTTCTTTTCATCCTCATCGTCTTTTTCACTTTCTTGTTCAAACACTCTCAGGACAAAATTACATAGATTTTAAACTGAAACGATATGCATTGAACGAAATAACAAAGCTACAGTATTATTACACCTTGCAAATAGAAAACGTACTTCAATTAGATGTTTAGATTCAACACAGTGCTTCTCACACTTACGAAAGAAGTCGTAAAAAAAGATGATCAGATCAAATTCTACATGCACTTGATTAAATATTTTGAACTTAGTTGCATAAGTGTTTGCATGTAGTCTTTCGACCATCTTTATGACCGGAAGACCACATACAAACACTCATGCAACCCTAGCCTTTGTATTTTTCATACATTATAATGTATAAACAAGGGACACGAACACTTATTCGACCCCCCCCCCCCTCGGGATTTAACACGTCCAACTTTGGAGCGTTCTCCTGAAGACGCTGCTCACAAGAAAGGGTGGCATTCTGTGCCGTTTGATAAATACTGCCCCTCAAAATGGCGAACAACACAGTAAGAAAAGAGAAAGCAAAAGCTAACAATGACAAACATGTGGCGGGCACAGAAAAGACGCAACGCTTTTGATTGCAAGGGAGCCAACCCTTCCTTCACTCCGAGGTTGATTTCTCAGTATCAAGAATATTTGTATATATAAATCTTAGACCCTTTACGCCAGTATTGAAAATAATCTGTCGAAGAACAGAGCGTACCAGGACAGGAAGAATCGGCAAACGAGAAAAAAAGGAAGAATAAAAAGTAGATGTGGAGGAAAAGGAGAAGGATGGATTGATTGATGAGGAAAAGGAGAAAGACGAAACGAAAGGTAAAGGTGTAAGACGAGAAAAAGACACGAAGGAGAAGCAAAGGAAACCATGGGAGAAGGAAGGAAGAGAGGACTCGAAATCACATTTATCTGTAGCAACTTCACTCTTAGGGAGTGACATCTGCTTGGCAAGCAGGACGCGAAATCACCTTTATCTGTAGCAATTTCACTCTTAGGGAGTGACGCCTGCTTGGCAAGTAGGTATGTATGGTAAATGGCGAGGACAGGTCATCGACAAGAGTACTAAACAGATACAGAGAAAAAAAACTCTAACACTGATTGAGAGAAGAGGGCACAAACATGTCGAGCACCAAGCCGCACGCACACATACAAGCACGCACACATACACCCATGCACACACACACGCACGCACAAATACACGCACGCACACATACATGCATGCACACATAAACGCAAGCACACATACACGCACGCATACATACATGCATGCACACATAAACGCAAGCACACATACACGCAAGCACACATACACGCGAGCACACATATACGCACGCACATATACACGCAAGCATAAATACACGCAAGCACACATACACGCATGCAGATAGAGCAAGTGAGCAAACGAGAGAGAGAGAAAAAACAGAAAGGGGACAGGGTAACGCTGTCATGTGACTCATGCAAGGGTTATCGCAGCAGGGTAATCAATACTTAAAACAGCACTTATTTTCTGCTTAACTCCAAGTCACTGATGCATGACATGACGCAGGCCAGAAACAAAAAATGTTAGTGGATATATAAATATCTATAATACATTTACATACATACATATAAAGATATAGCTATCCCGCGCTAGCTAACACAAAGCTATTTATCTACTGTTCTACAAAGTGCTCCAATCCAGCTTTGTTGGGTTGTGCTGTTATCCTTGAATCACAAAGCCACAGGGGGGGGGGGGGGGGGGAGCCGTAGCTTGGCGGTAACGCGTGCTTGGTATCTGTATACAGGATGGTTTTGTTTTTTTTCCACTCTATTTTTTTCCTCCAACATTGTTTATCACCCTCCCACGTCCATCCCCCGTCATTAGATGACCTTTGTTGCCAACCAACCAACCAACCAACCAACCAACCAACCAACCAACCAACCAACCAACCAAAGCGCGTAGGTTCAAGCTCGTAACACTACAGTTATTAATGTTCAAACCAAACGGAGATCTGATCCACGCGACAGCGTGCAGCACAAACGTTGACGGTCCGCCATCAACAGTTGTATTCACTTCGCTGTGAAACAGGTGAACTGCAGAAATTCTGAATGGAGAGCCCAAGAACCTGAAAACAGGATACATCTTAACCAAGTTTCGTAAAGGATCAGCCTCGCACCTTCCAGAATTTTCCCTAAAGATATGACTTTATTAATTGCTGGCTCAGAGTTGAGTAACAACAGCATGCAGTAAGTCATGTAGTCATTTAAAGAAAGAAAGAAAAAACCTAGCAAGGTCTTCCCACTGACAGGAATACTTTTCTCTTCTACAAGGATTAATTTTAAAAATCTAGTTTAGTTTTAGTATAATTAATATTTCATGAATCATAGCTTTCAAAAAGAAGTAATTTGAGACCAGCGTTACATTTATCCACTCTGTTTCTGCTCTGCTTGGGTCAAGTTTTCGGGGAGATGGGTCCATAAGTCACATGGGTTCCACAAGTTATGACCCTTCTGTTTCATTCGGTTTTGCATCGAAATTTATCGCCATATTTATCGAGTCTATAACAATTTAAGAGTAGGGGTTTCCTCAAATATCGCCAGTTACGCGGGGAGACTGGAAGATGGAATACCTCTAAAAGGTCGAGGTTGAAATCCTGGTATATAACTTAATGGCCTTGACCCGTCTGCTTACAGACCGCTGTGGCCACAGAGCCGGGAAGCCATAGACCAGAAGGGCGGGTTACTCTTTGCAAAGCTGGTACCTTCGTGCGCCTTGGCGTGAATATTGGACCACACCACGGCAGCTTTGAAAAACCAATAAGCGAGTCGGTCTTCTCCAGTCGAGGTTAGCGACTGGTCGTAGGGCTCGCAAAGATTTTGCCTTTCCTTGCAAGACTTGCCACGTGTAAGCTGGCCTTAACAGAATACTTCACAGTGTATGCAAAGCGTGCTGACCAGAGCATCACACATGAAAATCGAGCATTCCACTGGCAATGTTTTTTTTAACCTTACTCTGTCAAATGGTTACCTTAAAAAAGATTTCTAAGTTTTAAGGCTTCCGTACTTCACAGCTCTTCTTGCTCTAGCAAGCGCATGCTGGTGACCAGTAAACTGTTATCCAAGATTTCCATGAAGCTTGACCTTAGAAAAAAATATAGCTTTCACGTTCAGACATCAACGACAACATTTTGGGTCCGTTTAATTTTTGATGAGGGTTTTTCGTCCAGCTGTCAACTGTCGAACACTTCAGATGTCTCAGCAGGGATTCTTCTTGTCTTTAGCTGGTGAACTGAATGTGAAAACTCTGTAGCTAGTCTGTTTCCACACTTATACATTACGATCACAGATTTATCTTTTCTCCATTCTCTACCTATACTCACCAAAATTAATAAAGTTTCTGTAAATTTCTGCGGGTGTAAGGTCCAGAGGGCAGACTCCCGTATAGATTAGAAAGCCAGTCTAACATTCATGCAACCAGCCCGATGTTTACTTTTGCCCTGTTTACAACAGCCCTGTTATCCTGTGTATTTGGCGTCCACCTTCTGTGTGGAAACGAGACACGAATGTCCATTCTGCATGGTTCATGGGCTTTTCGCGATGTCTGGATGCCTGCTGTTGCTCTTTGTAATGTTATATTACAGATCATCTTCAAAGAATTGTTTTGGAAAGTATATTTTGGTATGTAGAAAAAAGAGATTACTATCCATTCTGCAAAGCTCACGGGCTTTTTGCGATATTTGGAAGTCTGCTGTTGCTCTTTGATGCTATATTGCAGATCATCTTCACAGACTTTTAAAAAAAATTATTGGTATAATATCTTCTGTACTTTGTTTTATATTCTGGAATAGATTACAGTCTGCAAAGCGTTTGCAAGTATACACAAGACAGCTGGCACAGAATTTAAAAGAAACACCTTTTTCGACGTGTTAAAGATTGGTTTTGTTTGTATAAAGTATTTATTCCACATCACCAATATAAACCTGTCAGTAAGGACGCCTGTCACCGCAGCACACCTTTCTCATACTGTCACATCGTGTGTCGCTGCAACTGTCTTCCCTTGCATTTCAAACTTCGTCAGCGTTGCTGTATCTCAGTACCTTTGGACATTTCTGATATTCAAGGCTATTATTCCTTTTTTCTCACACGGTTGGTTCAGGACGACTGAAAACGGCTGCTGTGAGGTGACTGAAATCGTCTGAAACAAGCATTTCTTTCTGTCGCGAACAAGAGGTTTTACTGCTCAGTTTCTCTTCTTACTGTGCAAAATTACGCATTGACGCAAACAGGAAACGCGCGTAAATCCTGCGCAGAGGCTCATGCTCGGCGAAATGTGAAGTGTACTGGGATTCCCTGCCTGCGTAAACGTACATTTCCGTGCAGTGCCAGCTAGACTGTAGCTAAAATCTGTTTATACACAACGTGAATACAGTTTTGACGAAACGAGCACACATACCTTAACTGTCGAGAACTGGACCAATTCTTTACTGAAAGTTTTCTGGACAAAAGTCGAATTGTGTGAGGCCGGCTTTAGGTACGCTATGAAAGGCAAGGCATGGTCATCTAACCAGCATAAGTAAGCATGTGAGGAGGATGAGCCAGGAGCGGATGACAAAATTATGGGCTTAGCCCGCTCTTCCACAGATGCAGCTCCTGAGGACAAAGTCTGGCCGGCACCAACGATAACTAGGAGGCAGGCCGCTTGAGCGGCGGCAGGAGGCTGCAGCTGATCCATTATCCACACCACAAGTGGCCAGAGCACCTTAACTGGGCTGAAAAAAGGTCCATTCAAGCACTCGCTGCCAGCATGTGCAACCGCAAAGCTCCGTTGTCATCCCACGAAGACTTCCTTCAACCCAAGCCTTCTGCTCTGTCCATCCATTGAGACTGACGGAGCAGGCCACTGATGTCCTCATTTCACTCTGCATGTCTCGGATCCGACTGCGAGAAACTTTCGCTTTGCGTTGAACCATGTGATTCCATTGGACACAAGTGTTTGACCGACAAGAAGTGTGTCTAACGGACAACGGTTGTCGATCGTGTTTTTTTAAAACCACTTAAAAGCATGAATTTTGTATCCGGGACGAAAAAAACACGAAACAGCGTATGAATTAGAGAGATCGCCTGCTTGTGCCCAGCCCGTCAATATTCTCAATCAGCGCATGAGGTTTGGTGTGCTAACCCTGAAAACGTTTGTGAGGTGCACTATGTTCAATAGACAGAGAATATAAGTCGCAAGGTCCGACTACTCTGAATACAGCTCTTTATTGAAATGCACAGATTCTTCCTCGAGACGAGAGATACCATGTGTTGGAAGAAGAATTAAAAGACATGCACCTAATTAATACATATCAGGCTTTCGAGAAAGCAAACGCGACTATATAGCCTATAAACTGCGTCACGAAGTGTCGCCTGCCAGGAATCTGTGTCGTAACAACTCCGTTTGGTGTAGTTTTACAGCAGGACAGAAGACTGAATATAATGATTTGGATTTTCTTGTCTTCTCTCTTTTCAGCGATTGTCAAATGAACAGCGTGAGTTGATATCTATTTTCTTATTATATTATGATAAGACTGTAGTGAAGGGAAAGGTCTGCAGATAACTTCGATATTTTTAGAAGGATATTTTGGGTTTTCACATGTTTTGACAACATACAAACATTCCGATACGTGTTGCGCGTGCGGCGGCAGCAGCTCGAGTGTCGTTCATGGCCGCTGTAACCAATCTTGCCTTCAAAGCTCACAAACGGATATAAGCCGCGCAAAGTGGATGGCTGGAGCGCACAGTTGTTAAAACGAACCAAACACCTGGAGTCTGATTCGATTACAAATTAAACTGAAACTCTCTGTGAAAAACCAAAACACCTCGGCACAAGACTCGCGAAGGTGGTTTCCGTTGTCAGACTGACAATCGCAAGACACTTGTCGCTTTGCGGCGGGTGATCATGTAACATCGCAGCAGCGACAGGCTAATTTTTGCAAGGCGGCGTGCGAATGAATGGGTTTTGAAGTTTAGTCTGCTGCAGAACACCTGGCCTGAGCTGCGACCAGGAAGCAGCGAGGTATCTTATTCCATGTTCAATTGACTAAACCCTCGCCCGCCTGTACGTGTGCGTCCCCAGCAACTCCCGCCTGTGACGCCCCCTCGACTACAGCGGCGCAGATGGTAGCAGAAAGTCGATTCCTGTTTCAGTCCTCCGAGAGTTTTGGTTTCAAAGGTAAGGCCGCCTCACAGAAACAAGAAATTTCAGAGAACAACGCATTTAACTGTGCAGTGTGAGCATAAACGGTCTGGCTGGTCCTCTGTCGTTTAGCAGACATGGATGACAGCTATGTGGCACAGGACACGGACACAAACAGTAACGACATCTATGACTACAACACGAGCTTGGAGTGGGAAGACTACAATGAAACCCACAGCATGTACGATTTCTATAAGGTAAGAAATGAGGAAGGAAGGAAGCAAGCAAACGAATGAACGAACGAGACAGAGAGAGAGAGAGAGAGGAAGGGAGGAAAGGAGAGAAAAAGAGAGAGCTTTGATGATGATGATGATGATGATGATGATGATGATGATTGTATCGGGTGGATGATGATGATGATGATGATGATGATGATGATGATGATGATGATGATGATGATGATGATGATGATGATCTGTTTGCACAAAGTCCCCTTATGAATGTGGGCCGCCGAACGTGAGTTTACGCATCTGTTGAATTCATTGTAGGTGTCTGCGTATACGTGCATTTAATTCGCTATGGAGAAGGAAAGACGGAGTGAAAGTTAGAAAAAAAGAAAAGCAGAATAAAGGAAGAAAGAAACCAAGAAAGAAAGATTTCCAGAGGCACAAGAAAGAAAGAAAAAAACGTTTCAGCTATACACAGTAACTCTGTGCATGTACCAAGATACTGAAATTTCTAAGCTCTACTGTACTTTTTCCGACTTTGTGGGGGTAGAAGAAACCAGTCGAACCTGACTGGAGCTCATTTTTTCCTTCTTCCTTGTCTTCCTACTTCTAGGATATCACTTGTGGGAAAAGTAGCGCCTGATCTGCTGTACCTTTCTGGGAAGTAGACAGAGACACGAAAAGGCATTTCTGACTGAAATTTATGCAAGGCTTAAATGTTTTGTTTCTTTTGTTTTGTTTTTGCTGTCGCCTGATTAAGCCACACGCTTTTTTGTTCACTCGAGCAACACGAAGTTGTGTTCGTGTCATCACATCCTCACAGATTTTCCTTATTTTGCTTCCTCCTCTACCCTGCGTTTCCCTCTCCTACCCCCACCCTTCTTTTTTTTTGGTTGCCTTGACCTTGCTGTATGCAAAGCAGCTAAGCTCCACGCAGGAAAGTTAATCTCGAACCTTTTTATTTTTTCCTCCCGCATCACATTCTGTCCTGCACCGTGTGAACTCGCGCTTCTGGATGCCCCTGCCCAATCACCTGCTCCTATTCTGGAGTCAGCCTAGCAGTCACCTGCTCCTATTCTGGAGTCAGCCTAGCAGTCACCTGCTCCTATTCTGGAGTCAGCCTAGCAGTCACCCGCTCCTATTCTGGAGTCAGCCTAGCAGTCATGAGAAAAGCCAGACTGTCGTGTGTCTCTGTAACATCCTCTGCAGCGTGTCTCACCCGCCGTCAACCGACTGCTCGTATTGCGGGGGTTGACCAAGACGCATGAAAAGCACTCGCCCAGAACTCATCCAACCGAACGCATTAAAGTCTTGGTCTCATTTTGAAGAACGTCTCTCCTCCCACAGATTTTCGTGAAA
>SMGT01006914.1:28019-102054 GCA_004794575.1 Lanistes nyassanus | reverse complement strand
GGGGGGGGGGGGGCGTGAGTGTGTAGGTGGGTGCGGCAGTTTATGATTATACTGATGTAAAACAGAACAACAGCTAATAGAAAATAAATATATTTATGTCGTTAAAGATAAAGTGTTTCATTCGAAGATTTCTCTCGATGCTTATCATGGGTGCTGCTAGTGATGAACGTTTTACTCTTCTGACAGAAGCATGTGAATGTGTCTTGTAAGAACAGTCTCTTGAGAACGGTCTCGTGGGAACGGTCTCGCGTGAATTGCTCCCCGGAGCAGCTCCAAACCCCTTGCACTTTTTCCCCAAGACTGTGTGGCGTAAGCAATTATATCTGCACATCCGGCATAAGAACGGTCACAAAGCCCCCCACTGTGTGCATTGTATGTGAGCTGTAAGTGTAGATTAGAGGTTTGGATGGCTATGCAACTCAACCCTAGTCATCGATCGATAGATAACTGTCAATGATCTCTCTCTCTCTCTCGCACACACACACACACCAACATAAACATCTCTAACCGAGCGAGTGAATGACATGAGGGCAGAGAGAGAGAGAGAGAGAAGAGCAACAGTTTCAATTCCTTAAAAAAATTATTACCACGTATAAAAATGTTGAAATTCTATAAGTAGAAGCGATTTAAAAAGAAAGCTTACTGTAGTATCATATTTCAAAAAAAAGTAATTTGCACTCACTCTGATCTTTGACATTAATTTAATTTCTACCACCGTGAATGAGCATTAATGAAAGGCAGCTGACAGAAGGTTCCAGCTACGACAGCAGTCAGATCTGAGGTCTAGCTCTAACAACTCTGATGAAGGGACAGTTCTATCTCTTAAAAAAATTTAGTTACCTCGGCCCACAATGAAACTGTCATCTTCATATTTCGAACGACTTTAAGATTACTTTCTTCACCTCGGATTTATCTGCACCCCAGCAAATAAAAATGTCTTACACAGTTCCCAAAGCACCGTTCATTCTTAGATCTAGCCGCTTTGTTGTACAAGTGGTGTCTGGCTGACCTAGCCCTCATCTCTTTAAGTGTGGTATCGATCTGGTGATGTGCTTCAAAAATCGATAGGGCTATCGCGTGGCTTGAACATATACTGAAACGTAGGTGTACCGCCCAGCCACTAGCGGTATAAATAGGGGGCGTGGAAGGGTAGCAAATACCGAGCAAAGGCCCACTACTGCCGCCTCGGTGGTCTAGTGGGTAAGGGGTCCACTTCTGTGGCGAGAGGTTGGTGGTTCGCCCCCAGGCCGAGTCATACCTAGGACTTAAAAATTGGCAATCTAGTAGCTGTCCTGCCAGACGCCTGGCACTACAGGGAACATTACTAGGACTGGTTGGCCCGGTGTCAGTATAATGTGACTGGGTGGGACTGAAGCCGGTGTTGTGACAGCAGTCCCAGTGTCGCAGTGTGTAAACTTAAGCAACACCATCCTGATATGCATCTCGTTTGCGGTGGGACGTTAAGCAACAAATTCCACCCCATCCTCCTCCAAGAGCATCCCAAAGCGTGTGTGCTGGAGGAGAAAGTTGACTGGAAGTCATTCGCCCAGATTTCTCTCTTTCCTTTTGCTGGTCGCTGAAGCAGAATAAAGGTTGCTCCTTTGGACATGGCTTTGCTTTTCTCTCATTTTCGTTTGCGTTATCTAAAAATGCATTAATGGTTGAAAAAGACACCAGTTTGTTTATGAAACCTCTGGAGTTTTATAGCAGTGAAATTTAGAAAGGTGTGTACAAGAAACTAATAAACAAGTATAAAACCCTTTATCTCTCATTTGTTTACTCACTCCTTTGCTTGCTCACTCACTCACCATTCACTGAGTGCTTTTTTGTCCTCTGCCCATTTATCTCCTTCACTACTCCCTCCTTAAGGTGCGACATCACTGCTAAGTGAAAACATTTTCCATGCAAAATAAACCCCCATAGGAAGCCCGTCGATATGAAATAAAACCACTGACAGTCTCCTGTCGCCGATTCATAAAAAATAGACACTGGTTTTTTAGTCTTAGCTTCCATGCGAGGAGAAAGCATTGCATTGTGGTGAAGATTTGAAATCTGGTATTTGGATTTTGAATCTATGCAAAATGTAACTTATCTGTCGTCACATGGGAGCTTACTTGTACTAATAACGCATCGTTATTGTGCTCGCTCCACGCGACCGCCGTTAGGAGGACGAGAAGCGCGTAGGTGGAAACCGTTATCACTGTATTACTTATGGTTTTCATACAACTATCTCACTGTATTACTTATGGTTTTCATACAACTATCTCACTGTATTACTTATGGTTTTCATACAACTATCTCACTTCAGACACGAAAGAAAGGTTTTGGGAGTCAGACTTTTTTTTATATATAAAAAAATGGTCAGAAAGACAATCCATGCGTTTTGGAGTGCTACAGTAAATAGTGAGTCGATCTCCAGCGATTAATCATATTTTATGCCATTAGGTAATGCTGGAGTCTTCTCTTAGCATTGGTAGCGATAATAGTAAGTAATAAATAAGTAGCATAAGTAGTCCTGGGGTGGGCTGCATGAGCTTTCGTATCTGCAGTTCCGGTCATAAGACAGCTCGTAACGCCTGTTCGCCTTCTGGATTTTAAATGCATCTTTGTGTATGCTTCTGATCACCCCACAAATGAAACAATAATAAATGTGTTCCACAGGACATTGCACATGAAGGTGACTACAATCACAGTTTTTGACGGTTTAAAAATGCTTGTCTTAGACAGGCAAACAAGGTAACATTATCACGCGAGATAATTACAATGAAGCTAAACTCAAAACCATAGCACTAAAACTAATGTAATAAAATAGGCAATCATGCGATAAGAACGTTCAGCAGTGGGGTGTTCAAGTAGAACATTCGATTTAAACCCTCGGAGATTACTCGTTAAAATAGACGCTTTTAATTTCTTTTTTAACTTCATGAAACGAAGTTTGAATTGATTGCAGAAGTTTAGCACTTTTACCTTTGGAAAAAGACAATTTTGAAAATTTATGCATTTGTGAGAGCTTGCAGACAGTAATCTCGATCTGGCGAAACCCTGGACACAAACTTAGCTGTTATTGCACGTGATTCTGCAAACACGAACTTGACACCGAAGACACGACGAGCGAACGTGAGCCTGAAAAAAAGACATATTGAGAATAAAAACTCCATTGATTGGAGCAGTCTCTTGACGCAACCGAAAACATTAACACGCAGAATATTACATCGCGCTGATCTTGTATGAGTCTGGAGAGAATCGAGAGTGGCGAGGGCGGGTAGATTGAGAGAGAGCGAGAGAGAAAGAAAAAGAGAAACAAGAAAAAGTGTTAACATTAAAATCCGTAAAGTGTTTCCACGCGTTTCTGCTTCTGTTTGTGCCTTTGTTTGTTTGTGAGACATAGAGTGAGTAAGCGAGCGAGCGATTGGAGTGAGTCAGTGGGTGGGTGCGTGCGTGTGTGTAGGTGAGAGATAGAGAGAGGAGACGGGGGGTGCAGAGAGAGAGAGAGAGAGAGAGCGGAAACAATGCGTGGTAAAAGTATGAGTGGTTTTGTAAATTTTGCAGATTTAAACACGTTCTACACGCTTGCGTCTGGGAGGTGGTTGCGTTGGGTGTGTCGTGTGGGCGGGCGGCAGACAATGAGGCTGGTTGGGTGGAACATTAAACAGATTACGAAAGGAAAGATTCGACACATCTGACACAATGTGTGATCACGTATCTTTGAATTTCTACAGTTCGTTTCTCTGTCTCCCTCTTAAGTGCACGCATTCTTCAAGCTACAGGCGTGCACGTGAACATGCTCGCGCACACATATACAAACACGAATTTGTGCGCACACGCACACGCACACGCACACGCACACGCACACGCACACGCACGCACGCACGAACACACGCACAGTGACTTTCGTGAGCGTCCTTTGTGTCACTCTCCCTCACGTTCTATGATTGTTGCAAGGGCTTGTGGTGAACACACATGCACTAGATAGAAGTCATAGAGTTTGCAACACTGTCAGATAAGTTCCATTTCTTTTTAAATTAAATTCCCGATGATTTTTTTAAAAGTCGTAGCTAATGGATATTATCACAGCGGCTTGAACAGAAAAAGAACAGAACGGACAGACAGAAAGACAGAAACAGATACAAATAGGGCTATTGGCAGGTTTATCTGGTGCAGCTGTCTGTGACGTCACAGCGTGTTTGTGTTGCAGGAAAAAACTTTTGTCAGGCAACAGAAAAATACCAGAGAACACGTTAGCAATTGACGACATCCGCACAACTTTTAACAAGTTCTTTTATTACTTCTGCCTAGCATCCATCTTGCAGGGGGGTGAACACTGCTTCCCACCGCCATCGACCAGTCTGTCAGCGCCTACCTGTGTTCTCTTCAATTCTAATACACGTTCTATAGACACGAGGAACGCGAGCAACGCAAGGTAATGACCTCAGAGTTACTGTTGTCCACGGTAGGATATATATATATATAAGGTCATTTCACAACCAACGTTATAGACGTTCCCAGAAAACGTGTATCTGGCCACAGTCGGTGCCGGCGGGCACTTCAAAGACGGCAAACTCTCCTACCCAATCTGATTTCGGGCAGCTGATGTTGCAAGTTCTCGGGAGCATAGCGTGTCTTTTTGAATGTTAACAACAGCATCGTGCAGACCGGACTGGAATCCTGCTGACAGTCTACCCCGCCATTTCCTTGTGCCGCCGGTTTTGATTGGTGCTTGTAGGCCCACTTTCTCCAACGTTAAAAAGCAGACGTGGCAGTGGAGTGTGTGTGTATGTGAAGGTGAGAGAGAGAGAGGAGAGGGAGGGAGGGAAGTAGTGACAGAAAGAGAAGTAAAATGGAGGAGAGAGAAAGCGGTACAGGAGACAGAAATCTGAAGAACTCGATATTTTTCAATGGTTATGTTTATCAGATGCCCACTTGAGACGACAACTTTGTTGCTGGCAAGATAGTTGAAACTAAACTGAACAACTCTACATTTTTTTGGTAAGAAAATTCATGCTAAACTGCAAAAAAGCAAAAACAAACAAACAAAACAAAACCCAAACAAAACAACCCCCCAAAGAATCAAACAAAACAAAATAAAAACCAAAAGAACCCCCCTGCAGTTCTTGTACACTCTACTATTGATTTAATCGCGTAGACAAAGCTGTCATAAGCAGGGTTTATCAGAGGGTTTGACAATGTGTGTATTAAAATTACAGTATTTATAGAATTAACAAAAATGCCTAACAGTAAATTTTTATGAAAGGAAGAAAGGAAACAAACAGGTAGAAGAGGAAGGAAGGAAAGGAAAGCAGGCTAGAGCTCTGTTAAATCTGAGCACAGCACTTCGTCGGAGGCAGATAAATAAGTTTATAAGCCAATACAAATTTCTAGTTTATATGTGGTTATATCACTCCTCTCAACGCACTCTCGCTACATTCTGTAATGAAAATGCCAACGGCTTTTAAAACTCTTGCACTTAAAGAATCATTGTTTGTATCATCTTTCTTGAGAAATCTCACGCAGGGAGGAAAGTGAGGAATCAATAAAGGACTCTCAGACTTGTCTTTTGTTCCCCATAAGATCGTTCCTGGTCTGGGGATGTTATGGCCGATGTTTTGTGCCGGTTGCGCAATGGCGTACTCGACATATCCATCTTCTTTCGGACTACCGAACACTCGGAAAGGGAAAACTGAAAAATAAAACAAAGTGTAAAGTTTTTCAGGCGTGTGGTGATTCCGCCTTAACTCCTGCTTTTCTGCGTTACTCGTCTCACAGAATGGCGGTGTTCCATATGCAGCCCCTTTATTGAGTAGTCATACTGTACTCGGCGACCTCTAATGAAAATGGGTTTGATAGTTACCATGCTTTTGATTAAATAAAGTCAATCTACACAAATGTATCCTTCCAAATATCTGTAAGCATCAACATCCACACTTACTAACGCATATGTATTCACACACACACACGTTGAGGGGAGGGGGGAATAATGTCTTCAAATGCCGATTAAACATTTTCAATTCAGACTATCTTGCAGAGTTCAAAGCAAAATATCTGCTTCAGAGAACAGGCCTGAGCTGCCTGAAGCAGTTTTGAGAGATATTCTCACTGCACGAAACTGTGTGTGTACGCATAGAGAGAGAGAGATGAGTGAGAGAAAACAGAGAGGGATAAAGGAAAAGAGAAAAAGATTGCAAATGAGCTTATTCCGGTTGGGAAAAGGCAGTATAGTTATGTGGGAATGCGGGTCTGCAAGGATAAGCTCATGCATACATCATTCTCCAAAGGCGAGATGAATGTTACATCAAACATAATGATCAATGCAGTCCGCCTGAGAACAGCAAGTTTGCCTTGCTGATAAGGCTGTCCGAAGTGAAAGTAATTCATCTGTAATTTTTTCCATATTTTCATCCCATTTCTTTATTGTGTTTACTGTGACTCTTTCAGCTATTGGCTGCTAAAGACAAGAGCCAATTTAATAGCGCCCTAGCGGCCAAAACTTGCGTTCGGGAATATCGGAAACATTCTACGGTGCAGTTTCCTTAAAAGCAAAGCCCCTTTAACGTATACCTTAAGCGGACAAATGTTAGTTGAAGAATTCTTGAATCCTGTCTGAAGCAATCAATCGGACAGCAGCTTGTATGCGATCTAGATGACCATTTAATCGACGGAGTGTGCTCGGACAAGAAGCGATTTTAAAGGTATAGGCAGCTTACTTTTTTATATTTCATTTGCATTCAGTTCGGCATGAAATGGCTCGGATGTATGAGGTACTGTCCAGAAGAAACAGAACACACGTCTTGCATATGTGCTGAAAATTACTTTTACTTTTTCTCTTTGCGCTACGTACATTTTAGGCCGGGGGCTGGGGTGGGGTGCTTTGTACACCAAACTGAATTCTAACGGAAACATAAATGTACAAAGTTCGTGGTTGGAAATGGACGTGCCTATTAGTAAAAATGACTTTGTTGTGCATTGAGCGAGAGCTTTGCGCTATAGCGACATAACACTTGTAACCCACCCACACAGCTGGTTCGACCACGGTTATGACAACCAGTAAACGGTCTGTCATCCATAGCTTTTGCGTGTTCGCGTGCGTGCATGTCATACAGTACGCCAAAGTTGGCCGCTGGACAAAAGGAAGACCTTCTTTCGTCTCAGAGACAACCTGGTGATTGTTTTACCTACTGCCTATTTATCATTTAGGCAGATAATAACCTGAACTAGCAGAGTCACCCGCACTGGTCCCTTGCGTGACGGAAATGAGGTGTAACAACGGCGGAAAGCAGCAACCCAAGGGATTGGAAATGTTAAAAAGAAAATCACGAATCGTTTTCCTCGCGAGTGTTCGGCTGCGAGCCTGCGATCGTCGGTCTCAAATCACTGTGCAGAGGGACCCATGCGTACTGCTAGCAACGTCGACAAATTGCCTTCCCTACAGTGGGGACCCCAGCCCCGCACACACACTGTGACTAAAAAACTTCGCGAACATATACGTTTCAACACCCTAACTTAAATGTTGGTTATCTAACGGGAGCAGTCAGACGATAAAATCAAAAGTTCCGCTGGGAATTTTCAGCTGCTCTGGAGGAAAATTATTTATAACTTGAGGTGTCCAGCACTAGAAAGACATTACAAAACGAAATAATACAGCGAAAAAGAGTGCTTGCGCTGTAGTTTAATTTAATACTATTAAATCTATCCGATCCATTCCCTCTTGTGAGATTTGAAGATTACTGTAGGAAGAAATCTGTAGAAAGGAACCATTCAGTGTCAATATTGACGGAGCAGGACCGTAGAAAAAAGATCAAAATTGAAGAGCTTCTTCCATAATGGTGGGTGACGTGTGTGTTCAACGTCTGATGACATGGCGACCGTCTGGTGACCTCAACATTTATTTCTTTCCTCCCAAGTCTGCTCTGGGGCACTTCTACCTCTTCGCATTTTCCCCCATCCCTCTTTTCTACATCGTGGTTTTCTTTATCTGCCTCTTGCAGAGCATGCGCTGTAACAAGCTTACCGGAAGCTGAGAGGCAACAATGGACGTCAGCAGTAGAGAAGTCTTGTTTTGGTCATGGAATCTTCCCTGCGGCTCGGAGTCCTTTGTAGCGCCTCGGCGTCCACCAACCCCTTTCAGTCCTTGTGTACCGACGCATGAACTTTTGTTTGTTTGTTTGTTTTACTAGAATATCTAGATCCAGACATTTTCGAAGGTTGCTTTTAAAGTGAAATGCTTTTAAAGTGTAGATACACACAAGGACAAGGCAGCTGTTTCAGCAACAGATTTCTGTGGGAAACGTTCTGCTGCAGCTAAAACTGCAAGCAATCTTTTTTCCTCCAGGTTCCCGAAAGTGTGTGTGCGTGCGTGCGTGCGTGCCTGCGTGTGTGTGTGTGTGGAGTAGTGATTTAGTCGAACTCCTTTTACTTTTAGGTATTTCCGACTTCCAAATATGGTTGTTATGTGATCAGGCTGATTCAGGCGTCTGATCATTTGAGCTGATAGTTTCTAGCAAGGCAAGGATAACGGCTCTGATCCTCAATATGGAAACCTGCCTTACCACACCAAGACGTTGTCGTTGCCCACCTTCTGTTTTGGCACTATATTTGTAAACAGCAGATGAGCTCTAGTATTCAGGAGGCGTTCCTTTAGCAGCAAATACAGAGATAACATTACATCTGGCATCTGCGATAAGATAGCAAAAGAGCAAAAATGTAAGAAGACACGTCGAGTCTTTATGGGAGCGAATTCAAGACTGTAAATGTGAACCATGGTAGTTAACGAAAACCATTGCAATACAAGTAACTGAAGACAGGTTTCTCTTACTATTACAGTAGGTGAGTTAAAGGTTAAAGTAAGACTGCTGCCATATTTCTTGCTGCTGGAAGCAGCATTCGAAAAATAGAGCATGCTTTGAAGCACTCCACACGAGGGAAACAATTTCTGCAGCAATAGTTGGACGTTGCTCTTTTGGATGTTAGACTGAAGTGTAAAGAATGTTGGATGTTGCACATGCGGATGTTAGACTCATGTGTTAAGAATGTGAATTTTGGTTGTGTTGATGTTTGATTAATTAAGGTGTAAGGAATGCTGGATGTTGCTCGTGTGGATGTTAGACTGAGGTGTAAGGAATGCCGGGTGTTGCTCGTGTGACGGAGACGTTATTCCCACCCCTAGTCCAAACCCCCCCCCCCCACCCAAACCCTGAAATCTTTTAGTCGGATGAATGTGCGTCCTAGTTCGGGGAACTAAAATACACATTCCTCGGGTTAGGAAAGGCTTCTCAAATACAAATATTTACATTAAGAAAAATGTAACGAAAACTACTTCTATCGCGAGTACAGCCTTGGAGACTCAAACCTTGTCCCCCTGAACTACGTAAGCCACTAGAACAAGCAGCATCGAAGATCTAGCTGGTGTCGGGTGCCTTCACCAACCGACATCGGCTACTAGACTCAAGAGCTGTGAAAATCCCCAAAGAAAGGCGACAGTACTCAGGGATCACGGAGGTTCGATCATCGCCTGCTGTAGGCTTTTCTGCTCTTGTCAAGAAAGGAAAAATAAGAAATAATGCCTGCACGGCTTCACGTAGGCAGAAACAAGGATTTTTGCCCTCTCGCTGGTGTATCCTCTTTGGTAGATATAACTGTCGACTTAAGGGGTTGTGAAGAACGCCTTTGCGCTAGAGTGCTGCACGAACATTATCGCCCACGGGCCACGAGCAGACGATAATTGTGCAAACGGAAGTTAGGCCCCTGTTATTGATCTGTCTGTCTTAAGGCTGGCCCCAAAACTCGATCCTTGCTTCATTCTCTGTGTGAGACATGTCGCTATTAAGCCTAATGCCACACGAATAAACAGTCATCACGTGACTTTTTGAGGGACTTTTTTTTAAACATTCAGTTCTGCTCATCAGTACAGCTGGGTTCAGGCTTTAAAATAAGTGTCGCGTTTAAGAAGTGCTCCAACTCGTAGAAAGGCAAATTAAATGGTGACTTATCTAAACATGAGCGTGCACATAGAAAACTTATTTTTCAAGCATGATGTCAAGTATGTCTAATGTAAAAAAAAGACACAATTCAAATAACAGTTCAAAACAAGCAATAAATATAACCCTTACTCTAATGTTTTTGTCCTTTCTTTCTTATCCCTCCCCCTCCCCCTCTCTCTCTGCTCTTTCCTCTTTCGTGAACTTGACAGGAAAATGTATGCTGAAGACAGAAAAAAAGTTTAGACAATCAGAGAAAAACAAAAGCAGTTTAAGGAGGATAAAGTAGAATCTCTGACGCAAAAGTGTCCAACTCAAAAGCATTTTGGTGTAATTTTAGATACATGTGCAGTAATTCTGCCGCTAAACCTAACATCATTAAAGACAGGTGGCTAAGACATTTCCAGGATGTTCTAGGAGGATCCCCCAGACCCCCTGCCGGTGCAAACACCCCCCCCCCCGTGATACTGTAAGTGACGAAGATATAACTGGTGTCGAGTGCCTTCATCATCCAATAACGGAAGATCAAACTGAAAGCGCTGTCAAACACCTGAAATCAGCTGAGGCAGCCGGCCCAGATGCTTGTTCAGCCTTTTCACACTTTCTTTGATAAAGCTCAGTACCTTGTGGCACGGGCCGGTGCTATTGTGGTGCCACTGCACAAAAGCAGAGACTAGGAGAAGCCAGACAACTATAGAGTGATCTCCCTGATGAGTATATTAGGTAAAGTTTTTGCTCGCATCCTATACAGATGTCTGACAGACTGGGCTGAAGACAATCGGAAGACTGCAGAAGAACAGACGAACAACAGACAACATATTTATTTTCTACTCTGCTATGCAGAAGTTTCTCCTTAAAAAAGGTTTTTGAAATTGTACATATGCCTTGTGGATTAAAAAAAGCTTTCGATACTCTCAATCGTAATATACTGTGGACTGCCCTCCGCTCCTCAGGGATTGGTGTCAACATGCTGAAGATGTTGCAAAGCACGTACTGTTTAAGAATGTCAAGTTGCGTGTCAGTTGTGGAGACTCATTCACTGGCTGGAGTGACTGTCCAGCTGGGGTCAGACAAGGGTGCGTTCTTTCCCCCTTCATTATTCTCTTTCTTTGTCAACGAAGTTGCTATCGAAATAAGTTCAAGTGGAGCCCACAGTATACAGTTGAATCGTACCTGATGTCATACAGTTTTTAATACTATTGCTTGCTGATGACGTAGCGCTAATGTCTTTCTCGGCCATTGGCTTGCAGAAACAAATCGACATTCTCAGAAAGTTTGCAATTAGATTCAAATTAGGAATTTTAAAGGATACACGCTACGATACAGAAGTGACCTATTGCCGCGAGATTCGGCCTTTCCATTATGTAAATATGAAATAGAGGATGAAGGCCATGGTTTTTTTTCTTTTGTAAATTGTATAGTGAAATGAGACAACAAGTTCCTATACTGCGGGATGCACATGCTAGAGACTCTGACAGCGTGTCTCGGGTTTTAGATGAGAAGTCAGATGAAACTATTAGACAAATCTAACTCTTTCTGTATGCCCGTATAGGCAATAAGACGTTAACTACTGTGAAGACCTGTTAAAGAGCCATGCTAACCTTTCAAATTAAGCACATACTAGACAAAGGCCCTGCATTAGAGACAAAGACCCTGTCATACTTTTTGTGACACACCTTAGCTCAATCCAGTATGGAGGAATAGTTATCTGCATGTTTCACACTATTAATAGCATTTATGTTAAGTTTGATAATCCGTGTTACATTTTGCGTTGATGTTCGCTTCGTATAAGGGAATTGTAATCTCGTACCCCTTGATGATGACCGACTGGTCAAATCAATAAAGAATCACAATCTCTCCTCTTTCTTTTCTCTCCCCCACTTGTCTCTCTTGATATCTTTGTCTCTCTTGATATCTTTCTTTCCCTCCTTTCTCTATCACCAGATTAACTGTAGATTGTATGCCTCGTAATCATGTGGTGTTGCCCTTTTAACTTGAAATTTGTTAGTGGTAGTGAGCTGGCTCCGTATACAAGTAAACAGATTATTTGACTTATTCCTGCAATGGCGGATATTCTAAAATAATTAAGCTCCTTGAATTTCTCATGCACGAAAACCAAATAGCCTATTTCCCTTCATTATTCGGTAATAAGTTATTCGGTCATCCCAGGAGTTAATAGCTTATTCCAAGTTCGCCGAAACAGCGTTTTCAGATACCAAAAAAAAAAATCCGTTTGACACACTTGATGATTCAGACATATCAAAAGTATATATTTCGAAGACCTGACATTTTGGGCGTTGTAGATAAAATGAATGCTGACACAGACGTTGTGAAGTCTGCTGACACGCGGTCTACTATTTTGATTCAAGGCTTTTGCTTTAAAAGTGATTTTTTTTCAGGGTGACTGCACCCAACAATTCAGATCCCTCGACTACCAGTTCTTCAATCAGAATTTCAATCTCACTACTGGTTGTGGTGGAGCAGCTTGGTTTGCGGATTCTTTTCTACCAGCAAAATGATTACAGAGAAGTGACGTGCTGACCCTAACGCATGCGCACTTGAGCCAAATAGTTCATTGAATAGTTATTCCTTACCTATTTGTGCCGTGCACATACTGAATTTTATTCCGATATGGCAAAGAAGTAGATGTTCCCGAATAGTTGTATTCAGGTATAAATTTAGAACAGTTTTTATGAATACGGGGCCTGGGCAATCTTAGACAATCTCAGACATCGTTATGCTACTAGACAGTGCGAAAGAAAACTGAGCTGAATGCAAACTGTGCTAAATGTTAACTATGCTAATTTGAAAACTGCGCTAAATACAAATTGAGCTGCATACGAAATGAGGTAGGTATATTCATAGAGACTACAATGAGCTTTCTTCTTGCGGTTAAAAGATTTGTAGGATTCCTCTTACTGTTTGAGTGATTTTAGCTACAGAAAACCCACGTGTTAAATATGTTTTGATCCTGTTTGGTTTGAAATATTGACTTGTGTGCAGTTACGCCAAGATAAACGCTTTTCGATCATTATAATATTTTAATGTAAATGTTTCTGTTGGAATGATTATATTTGTTTTCACTAGACGCTTATTGGTACAACAGGGAAGAGGCTGGCCTAGTGGTCAGAACGCTGGTTTCCAAACCTGAAGGAACAGGTTCGATACCCGGTTAACACCTCATTTCCCCCAGTTCAAAGAATTGCTGTTGGGTACCTGCCCGGTGGGTGAGGGAAGACAGTAAAAGAGAGGATTGTTTGCACCGCACTCACCATGCTGGTCCACAGAAAAGTAATGATC
Source organism: Lanistes nyassanus (assembly GCA_004794575.1). NCBI lineage: Eukaryota > Metazoa > Mollusca > Gastropoda > Architaenioglossa > Ampullariidae > Lanistes > Lanistes nyassanus. The sequence goes on along the minus strand of SMGT01006914.1, from coordinate 88,783 downwards.
TGAAACAACCCCCCCCCCCCACCACCACCATCGCCCTACGACCTGAAAAGTTCACGGGGCATCCTTTACTTTTACTTGTATTGCTGCAACCCTACGTTGGGTTGTTTTTTTTTCATTCATATTTGTTTTCCGATTTAACAAGCCTTTAAAGTCCACATAAAATACACAAAGGGATTGTTACTGCCACCTAAACCAAGGATAGAACAGACATGAGCACTCGTGTCCCAGGTCTTTGTTTCATGGACCCCCAAATGTCTCCCCAATTTCTTTTTCTGTTCGTAAACGCGCACATAAATTTCCTCTAATGGTGTACGTAGGCAAGTTTAGGCATAGATGGGCAGAATGTACAGTCGCCTAACAGCGAAGACGGCTCGAAAGCTGTCAGGCACCGGGAAAAAACCCTAACAGGTCACGCGCATGACTCACTTGTATTCTGTACGGTCGTGTCTGCTCGCAACCCCCACCCCCAAACCCTGTCATGGCATCTTGGAAAGTTGACTCTTTTTCTTTGTTAACTTCTACCAGCACATGTGAACTTGCGGAGAAGTGTTGTGGTCCATCCAGGGTTGGTGGAGAAGTGTTGTGGTCCATCCAGGGTTGGTGGAGAAGTGTGGTGGTCCATCCAGGGTTGGTGGAGAAGTGTTGTGGTCCATCCAGGCTTGGCGGAGAAGTGTTGTGGTCCATCCAGGCTTGATGGAGAAGTGTTGTGGTCCATCCAGGCTTGGTGGAGTGTTGTGGTCCATCCAGGCTTGGTGGAGAAGTGTTGTGGTCCATCCAGGCTTGGTGGAGAAGTGTTGTGGTCCATCCAGGCTTGGTGGAGAAGTGTTGTGGTCCATCCAGGCTTGGTGGAGAAGATCGATGTAGGCAGATCGGCTGTGAGCTGGACTGGACGGACTTGTAGACACAAAGCATCCCCGAATTTCACAAGGGTAGCAGGCACTACGGCTTTTTCCAGCTTAAGAAATAAATATCCATGACCCCTACCATGAACGACAAAAGTTTCAAAGTCGGCTAACTTTCGCAGAAAGCGTGGGAAGCCTGTGGGAGCCGTATCAAAAAAAAAAAAAAAAAAAAAAGAGAATCCTGACGGATACAGCGAGATCAGGGTGTTGGAAATACGTGTAGTTCGGACGCCCTTTAAAAAAAATCGTGATCTTTTATAAAGACTTCAGGGATTTGAGCTGTCACTATCCAGCGCCAGGTCGGGGTTGACGATATTCCACATCGCAGCCCAGCGGGGATGAAGTCATCAATCAGAGAATAACCACTTTTACTACAGGTTACTAAAAGCACTTTCGGCACAATGTCATGCAGACAGGATTATAAATGTCAGTTCTATTTGAGCCAACGGTTTCTGGTATTTCTTTCTTTCTTTCTTTTTTGTTTGTTCGTTTCTTTCGTTGTTTCTTTCTTTGCAATCAAGGGAGCCTACCGTACCCAAACACGTAGCAAAGAGAGAGTCGAAAGTAAGGAACGTGGCAGATCTTCTAGCGCTGCCAGTACTTTGTTGGGGTTGTCGTTTGACGATTTATAGCGCTCTGTCCTCATTTGTTCTTGTTTGTTTCTTTCTTTCTTGAGGGAGATTTGTTTTCGCTGGTGGCTCATGAACGAACGAACGAACAAACGAACGAATTTTCTTCCTATGAATTCAATTATTTACGTCGAGCGCTCCTAAGACCCTATAGAAAAGACAATCTTTCTGTTCAAAATGTTGGTGCGGCGTCAGGGGCAGTTTCAGAAAGATTCACAGATTCAGGTTAATATAGCTGAAGCTATTTCCGTCTATTAGGCTGAAGCAATGGTTCTCATGCCATAACATTTCTGCTCCTGGTGATTGGAAGACATCCACAGCTTTTCTGCTTCCTCCTTCCATACTCTTCATTGACGTCAGTGTCAGTATGATTCCCGGTAACGACCTTCAGATGCTCGACACTGCTTGATTTAGGTGACAACTTCGCGTTACAATGAGCTACAGCTCTAATTGAGTCAGCACGACATCCCTGACGACAAAAGCTCTTTCTCACACCTTTCAGAGTCAGCAGCTCGCTTGTGACGATGTGTTACTTTAGCCCCAACTCCAAATGACATTCAGCGCACATGCATAACCTTTCATCATCAGGTTTAGATAAATGCCCGGTAATTCAAAAGTAGAATTAGCTGATTTGTCGCATTCAGCTAAATCGGGATGCAGGAAAAAGAAGTCCAATTCTGCCCACGACTGCATATTTGTGAGTTTAAGAGGGCGCTTGGGTACTAAAAAGGCATCTAGGGGTAACAACTTTTCGATAACACCAGAAGTCAGAAGCCTCTTAGACAAACTCCGGGACATTTTCGAAAGGGTATTCGCGTCTCATTTCTTCGTGCAAAATACACAAGTTAATTAATAAAGAACAAATGAGGACAGAGCGCTATAAATCATCAAATGACAACCCCAACAAAGTACTGGCAGCGCTAGACACAACCGTATGCTGACGTATGTGACCAAGGGAGCCAACCGTACCCAAACACGTAGCCACGTAGAAGATCTGCCACGTTCCTTACTTTCGACTCTCTCTTTGCTACGTGTTTGGGTACGGTTGGCTCCCTTGGTCACATACGTCAGCATACGGTTGTGTCTAGCGCTGCCAGTACTTTTTTGGGGTTGTACACAAGTTAAATTGGGGTTATGAAAGCTGTTATGAGCGCTAGAGTGGATCCGGATTGTCACTCAATCAGCCAGGTAGCAGGGGTGCACAAAACAGCCCTTAGCTACCCAAGCACCCCTCCCCTCCTCCCTCCGACTATCTGTGCTGTACGAAGACCACAAACATGGATCCTGCATACCAAGCAGGCCGGACTGATCGATGTCTGTCGCTAACGATGTCAGGCTTCCAAACAGGGGCACCAGCTGGCAACAGGCAAGACTGCATCGTCCTCAAAGGAGCCAACCTGCCTTGGGAGCGATTCTTCACCTCCTTCCGCCTCGCTCCCCCCCACATGGTGGCAGCTCTTATCGGATTGACACACGACAGTACTAAACAAGAGGCTGGGAAGATGTGGCACTGGCTTGCAGAAGCCTTCTTAAAATCACGTTCGCGTGAGCGCCGCTCAGCCCCAGAGTCTCCCACCTCCAAAGGGCAGCTGAGGAAATTCGTTCTCAGGGCTTAAAATTCTTCTGCAATCAGGATGGACAAAAGGATTTAAACTTTGACAGCCGAACCAAAATACTGTGGAAGACATTCCCTGGGTTTACAGCGGAGAGGAAACAGGATGATACGGAAATACACTTACTCGAAGATCACGGATCACATTCCCGTTGCCAATCGCGAGCCATCCTTTTTGCCTTCTGTACAACAGTATTGGGCATAAAAAAGTTTAAGACGCTTGGTTCTTAGGTGCATTTTTTGGAAACTCCTTTTAATTTTAGTTCAACGCAGCTGGGCCTGTGCATAAACTTTGCCTCTTAAAAAAGTTAAACGAGTGATTGGAGCTTGAAGCAAAACAAATGGTAATAACACAGGAAACTGGGTCAAGCTGTATGACAAGGATAAAGACGTCGTTTAGGGACACTACCCCCTTCATCAGGATAGAACACACAACACAAACAGCCAAATATCTAGAAAAGACACTTATCTGTGCAGGAACACTGCGTGGAAACCCTTCTCTAGTCTTTTCTATTTATTTACATGTGCTTGCGAAAAAAAAACCAAAAGTAACAAGCAAGAATATGAAGCAACCAAAAGCAAATGATTCAAGATTGGCCTTGGATCTGCCAGCGCGGTTTTAGCTGAAAGAAGTTCGTTCATTTTCCCGCATGGCACAGTTTTTCTGTGGGCAAAAATTGTCGCGTTTCATCTATGCAAGCTGTTTGTAATTATGAACGGTGCGTCATCGTCACTGTTGTAAACAATGTGTCATTAAGAGTCGCGTGTCGGTGTGAAACATGTCGTGAACTGTGTCCATCTAATGAACTGTGTGTCGAAGTGAGTTCTGTGTGTCGCAGGCTTGAGGAAAGAAGGGAAGGCGAACAGCAAGGAAATAAGGAGAGGTTCGTGTTGAGCTAAAGGTTCTTGTGTGTGTGAGAGAGAGTGAAAGAGTGAGAGAGTGTGTGTGAGAGTGAGAGAGTGTGTGTGAGTGAGGGAGAGAGAGAGAGCGTGTGTGAGAGCGAGAGAGAGAGAGTGTGTGTGTGTGAGAGTGTGTGAGTGTGAGTGTGTGTTTGTGTGTGAGTGTGTGTGTGAGTGTGTGTGTGAGAGAGAGAGAGAGAGAGGGGAGGGGAGAGAATAGAGAGAATGAGAGAGAAAGAGAATGGCTAAGAAAAGAGAGCGAGAGTAGAGAGACAGAGAGAATGTGGGGCGCGGGGGGGGGGAGGGGAGGGGGAGAGCGCAAAGAGTATGGAGAAAAATGAGGGCGAGAGGAGAGCAACGGAAAATCCGATGTTAGGAGAAAATCTGCGCTTGTGGAGCACTATACACTGAGACGGGAAGCAATAAAAGAAGCAGATAATACCTACCACCAGGACCCATTTGTCAGGCGTCCATGACCGTAAATCCCGCGAGACTTAGCAAGACTGTTACGTGAGACAGCCTCCCTTCTCGCATGTACGGCATTTCCTGCGCTTGGTCGACACAACTCCGACAGCATCATCATCAACTTAAACGCTATCAACAACAGACGTCACGCCACACCCACTGAGCTGCTGTCGATTGGAGTTAGTTGGCACTCTAACAAGTGGGTTTGGGCAAAAAAGGAAAAGCGAGAGGAAAATTCAAATCTCTTCAGATTGATCACACTGGCAGGATCCTGGGATGGCTTTGCATAGGCGGTCGTGTCTCCTGTTCATACGTAAAGATGCACGTGAAACAGGACGAACGGGTCCTCCGACTGCTGTTATGAACGGAAGTACAGACACGAACGTTCGTGGAATTTAACGTTGGCCCAGAAACTAAGAAAAGTGCTTAGAGCAGAAGTTTACGATCATGGAGACGGAAGGAATGATTGGAGGCTGGTGTCTCACAGCTTTGTGCGGCGGTCCTTAAGCCGAGTGGAAAATCCTGCAGTAAATCCGTTGCCCGCGTGCGCAGAGTTAAGTATATGGCCCTCCACAACCGGCTGATTAACCATCGATCAACTCCTATCTTTCGACGTGAGGTAAAAAATTAAAAAAAAATTAATGTAAATTGCTTTTAAACGTTCTGAACGTTTTTATCCTCGAGGTTTTGACTATAAAGCTGCTGTAATAGATTTTTTAATATCACGTGGTGGGTACGGATTTTAGTTAGCATTAAGCATCGATGTGTAAAGCCTTTTTCAAACGAATTTGCTTCTTAGTTGGCCCACAGTGGTCATGCAATTCTGGAATTTGCGTCTTAGTTGTCTCAAAGTGGCCATATACGCAGGCAGTTATGGACTTTCATAAATACTATGTGACCAGCAAAGCCAATCAAATGTTATATGAACAGCAATCAGCTAGCAAGCAAGAGTAATTCTACATCATGCGATCGGCAAATTTATCACACAATCAGCTAGCGTACATGTGAAGATGTGTCACGAGGTCAGCAAGGGCAGTTAAAGATCACGTATTTTTGGTTAACCAATGGAACTCAAAATAGCATTCTGGCAGCAGGATGACTTGACCCTGAAGCAACTTTCGGAAGTATCTCTTTTCACTGTGGCTATTTCCCAAGACCACGCAGACTGTTCCATGTAAGAGCGACACACGTAAAGCGAACTGAGACAACTTGTTTTTTTCCCCTCGAGATGGAACTAAGTGTTAATGGATGCAGACAGGCATCAGACCCATTGTTTAACGCCGACGAGCACTAGCTATCGGAGGGCTGAGCGACCATCAGAACTTTTGTGTCTAATGTGTCCTTGAGCGTAGGTGAAGGAGAGCGGATCTCAGTTGAGGTTTCATGTGTCTTCAATGTCCTTGTCAGGAAATTTATTCTACTCTACCTATACACATGCCTAGAACTTGATAGTTAAGAAGTTACAAAAAACAACCACATCAAAACCATATGAGGAAATTTATTCCACTCTACCTATACACCTGCTTAGAACTTGATAGTTAAGAAGTTACAAAAAAACAACCACATCAAAGCCCGCACTACCGCGGAGCCTGGAAGCAACAGAGGAAGAACATGACAGGTGCTATCGGGGATGGATTTGATTCTTGTAAAGCACACCGTGGCTTGTCAGTCGGTAGGCTTGCCTGCATTTGAGCTTATCTTTTGTTATAGACCTTTGTTCGGCTTCTAAAGAAAACGATACTATGCGTCACTCTTTTAATCACGAAGAACATCGTTGATGACGAAAAAGACCAGGCTGAGGATAATTATGAAGATGTGCGTTCATGATTGCAGAACCATGCACTTTGAAAATGACGTTCTTGAAAAAAATTGATATTGCGTTAGTCCAAAAGTTCTCAAACAGTGATTTTATCCTCTAAGAAAATAAAAGCATATCCCAGGAGAAGTTCTTGGCTAAAGATGTAGGGCAGCAAGACGCTCGGCTCTAATTGGATGTCACTTCTTGAAAGAGCCTGGCTGTCTGTTACTGCTAGGAGCGATGTCACTGTATCATGATTGACCTCAATCTCTGGAGCGAGGGGAACTGGACTGACGTGTCGCGTTGCGACCCCAGACCTTCATTTAGCAAGTCCTGTAGGTCTGATATTTCTAACGTCCACAAACCCATATGGATTGCCCTGCTCATTCAGTCAGGACGCGAAGAGGGAGGGTATCATTTCACCCTTTGTTAGTCCGAAAGAAGTTGCATATATGTCAGGTTCCGGGCCCGGTTTTATGAGAAGTCCGGTTGACTGTGGTTGGGAGGCGCTAGAAGGGATGTTAAAAAGAAGCACGACAGTATTGTTTTGCCTGTGAATGCTATGGAGCCTTTTGAAATCGCTTGTGGTGCCTCCCAACCGGAGATGACCGACTGGCCGTAGCTCTCAAGAAGTCCCATCTGGCCATCAACGCTCCCGAAATGCAGCTAATCACAAAATTAGAGATGTCTTTGGCGTAAAGATAACCACAGCAAATCTTTCTCCACAAGTACTTTGAGAAAGTAAGTCATCACCGTGTTTATTGATACGAAATCACTCATTTTGTGTATCCATCTGACACATACTGGTAATAAAAGCATTCTGTGTTACCATGATTTCCAGTAGTTTCATTCCAAAGATTTATCCAGTGGAATTTTTCGCTGATCCCTAGAGAATAATAGATTGTACAGAATCCAAGAGTTGCCAAAGAATCTGATACAGATGTGGACGGCACCTAGGCAAATTCAGGATTGAATATAACTGACCCTAGACTATTTTATCATTGCGTCACAATGGCCTGTCCCCTTTGCTGTTCCTCCTTCCCCTCCGACCTCATCCTCTCAAAGAACTTAATAGGTGACAGGGGCGAATGGATGCAAGGACTTAAATTTGTTTCCTGAATAGTCTTTTCCTTTTTGATCGTCTTAATGTGTCCTTTAAACAGTCGTCACTTGTTCACTCGTGCGTTCAGACAACTCAATACTTTCACTGCCGCTCATGTCCTTTCCACTAATCACGACTACTCCACGTCTTTGCCTTTGCATCCAAGAGCTACTAATGCGAAAGATGGTTCCACCACATAATGACACAAATCCTCTTCCATCTTTGTGAAAACCAGTGGACACACATTGAGAGCGATCTCTTTGCATCAGGCTAGCTTCTAAGGGCCCCCGAATCTGCGACGCTCTGTCTCGACGGCTGTACACTCATGGCTTGATGAATTGGAATCCGGGTACTAATCCTGTCTTTTTCAGCTGAAATATCCCGTACGACCCGGTCATTTGTTCTTCAATTAATCAATTGGTAGTTTCCTAGTGTAGGGAACACACATTTGTATGGACTCCCACTCTCTCCTCGGTGTTCCAATGCTGAAGGCGTCCGGTTCTGGGACGGGAGGTCGGTGTTTCGCTCCCCAACCGAGTCATACCAAGACTTAAAGAACTGACAATCTAGTAGCTGCCCTGCCAGACGCCTTGCACTACAGGGAACAGTACTAGGACTGGTTGGCCCGGTGTCACTATAATGTGACTGGGTGGGACTGAGGCCCGTGTTGTGACAGCAGTCCCGACCGGCCAGGTTTACGGCGGGACATTAAGCAACAACCAATCTCTTTCTCAACTTTTTCTTTCTTTCTTTCTTTCTTTCTTTCTTTCTTTCTTTCTTTCTTTCTTTCTTTCTTTCTTTCTTTCTTTCTTTCTTTCTTTCTTTCTTTCTTTCTTTCTTTCTTTCTTCTCAGGGATCTATGAATCTTCCTTTGAACAATTTACGTGTAATCATACAGATGAGCGTTTCCAACACCTAATACGGGCTGTCATATGATAAGGTGATCACATGATCATTATAGCCAATAACTGGGCTCCGTTTCCTGGCGGAAAATTTCTAGTTTCTAGCGCGGGAAGAGCTGAATAACTAAGACCCGTCTCCGTGTGGGAAAATGCTATGCGAGACCTCTGGCGAATCCTCAACTTTGTGTGAGTTACGCAATTGTTGTTTTCATGTATCTCTTGGTCTAGAAATGATGAACTTTGTTCATACAAAGTGTTAGCATGTCCCTCTATATCAGAAAGCAGCAGTCTACAGTTACACGAAGGGAAAAACTCAAAGACGGTTAACTCAGGAAAAGAGATACGGATGGAAAGGTATGCTGAGAATCTGAGTCTGAAGCTGACCTCTGAACTCTTCAAAAGAATGCAAATAAGAGCAATTTAACTCGTCTGGTGGTCATCGGCGCTCAAGAGGGTCGTTATTTTGCAGCTTGGCGGGATTGTCCATCCAGCAAAAGTACTGCAATTTCTTGATTGAACTTCGGCGAGTTAACCTTTAGCATGGCCCTGATGGTAGTGCAGTAAGGTGTCAGTTATTTCTCTATCTCCCGTCTGTCTCTCTCAGACCCTATCCTTCTCCAACAGCGATCTCTATGAACCTCCACTGAGTCACGGAAGTTAAGCACACACACACACACAAACACGCAAGCGCGTGTACCCACAAGTGGGTCTAGAAGCAGGCACACACGTTGAACACACACACACACACACACATTTGGTGTAGTAGGTGATAACCCCAACAAAGTACTGGCAGCGCTAGACACAACCGTATGCTGACGTATTTGACCAAGGGAGCCAACCGTACCCAAACACGTAGCAAAGAGAGAGTCGAAAGTTCCTTACTTGTCATTTGATGATTTATAGCGCTCTGTCCTCATTTGTTCTTTATTAATTGTAGTTGGTGATATTTAGCATCGGAACCATAACATCTTTTTCAGGAAGTAAGTCGTTTCTTCGAGCATTGGTGATTGTTATACGGAAGTCTTTTCCTTTAAGAGACTGAAATTTACTTAAATTCTCTTGTTTTCACAAGAGTTGCTAAAAAGATTTGCGTGCAAATGTGGGAATGCCACGAAACTTTTTTGAGAGGGCCTACTTGTGTTAAGGTCATGCTACATAATCCATTCACTTAATGCCTCCACGAGTCAATGATGGTTTAATTTTAGTAATTTGACGGTCTGTTTCAAATGTGGGGGTAAAAGTGTCTTTGGGGACACACAAAGCCTTTGCTCAAGAGAAGGGTGAATTGCGGGGAAAGTCTTGTAGTGACTAAGTTTCAGTGCCTCGACTTACGGGGATTACAGTAAAAGAAAGACAGATAAAGGCAAGAGAAAACAGGGTGGAGGATGTGGGGACAACAAAGCTTACTAGGCTGGAAGGAAGGAAGAAGAAGAAGACAAAAGGGGAGAGGATGAAAGAAAGAAAGAAAGATGATGAAAAAACTCGCATCAACAGGGATCGATCTGAAAGAGCAAGTCCTAAATCCTTGTCGTGGAAATGTGCGAGATCACATTGCTAAAGAGAGAAGCACGCAGCAGTAATTGGGCCAGCGCGTGCTTGGTGTTGAAACCATTCTCCGCTAGTACTCTGCTCTTTCGCAGCGTCACATGCTCCAAATAAAACGATTTTTGTTGCAGCTCGCAAAGCGAGGTGTAATGCGGTAACTTGCAGGATGCTTGGATTTTTTTAAAAGACGCTGCACCACAAACTGTATTGCCAAAGGGATTCAACTCATTTCTCTCGGGGCCTACATTTGATGGCCGTGTTACGCAAGTGTTTTGACTGTAAACGTTTTGTGCCGGCAAGTACAAAACAATCACTGATGGCAGTTTTATGAATGGAAAGCCAAGGAAACCGCATCTCTCGGTGAAAAGCTGAGGGGACTGGGCGGAGTGATGGTCGGTTGAAGGAAAAAAAATCCCAAGTCTTCATTGGAAATTTCACCAGTGGAGAGAAATAATCCACCAGGCTTAGGCCAGACTAACGACGTAAAATTCTCTCGATAGAGAAGAACATAGTCTATACTGTTCAAGAACGTTCTATTTGTCTGTTTATCATTCATCCATCCATTGGTCCGTTCTTCCATCCGTCATAATTTTCTATCCTTCCCTCCATCCAACCCCTTTCCATCAGCCATCTCGGTACAAACAGAACTCAAGCACCAACGGAGTCTTTCCATTGGCCAAACTCTGGAAGTCATGTTTCTGAATGCTGCCTATCGCAGTCTTGCCCGCACGAACGTGTGTGACTGTTGTCTGTGTGGGTGTCGATCTCATCCACAGAGAACTTCGTGAGCAGTGTGCGTAGAGTGCTGGAGTGGTCCCCCGTGCATCCTTCCTTAAGTCACACCTTTTTGACCACGTGCGGCGTAAAGCCGGGGCAGGAACACGACCATAGTGAAATAACTCTAGTGGCGGACAATGATTCCATTTTGCTTTCTTGTGATGCTTGATAGAATTGAAAGCATCGGCCCGCGAACGCTTCGACACGCGAGCAATTTTCCTCCCCTAAGCCCACCGTTCCTTCCTCCGGATTTTTGTGCCCGGCAGTTCAATACGACCTCCGTCGAAATGAAGTCTTCGCTTGGTTATCGCCCAGGCTTAGAGCTCAGAGCTTGTGTCGAGAGAAAACGGGCATTCGTCAGGTACTGGCACTCGACTACAAGAAGAGCAAATGCTGTCTTGTGGAGTTCGTTTTCCATTCCGGCCGCTAGTGTAAATGCGTTTAGCTGGGGTGCTTGCATGTTTGCGTGTACGTCAGTGTGTATGCGCGTAGGCGTTTGTTCGAGCGATTGCGTAGGTGCTAATGTGTGCGTATGCATGCATGCATGCATAGGTGCGAATGCGTATATATGTGTGCACTCATATGTGTGAGAACAGGTGTGTATGTCTGTGTGTCCTTTTGCATGAATGGATGTATGAATGTTTGTACGTGTGTGTGCGCTCGTGCATGCATGCGTGTGGACGAGCATATGTGTCTGTAAGCGTGTGTACCTCTGCGTGTCTATGGGTGCGTATTATTGGCGCTCGTGCGTCCTTTCATGCATGTGTGTGTGTGTGTGTGCGCGCGCGGGCTTCTGATGTACATACGTATGTGTGTTTTCAGGTGGTTGCATGATTTTTGCTCTAGATTGTTTTAAAGTCTTTTTTTGGTATTTCCTTGGCCTTCAAAAGTCAATGGCAATTTTTTTGCTAGAGTTCACTGAGCAATGTAATTATTTTCTCAAAGGATTGCCAGCGGATGCAAAGCAGGCATCTCGCGAATGCCAAATGAATTATTTTCAGCGTTGTTTGCTTATTTTCAGGGATAAATTCTCCTTTGGGAGAAGCAGCTCTTTCGTTTGACTGGAGGCAACCTCTGGCTATTGATTTAAAAATCTATTATTTCGTTTTTAGACTATGCCAAAGGATTACGCCTTTAAGTAAACGGGATAAAAATCTATTGTTTAAATTCTTTCTTTGTCATTTTAACAGCCAGTGAACTATTTTTGTTAATATGAGAAGCCGTACATTAACGTTTCATTTTTTAAAAATATTTTAAACAAGCGTTATGTACTGGGCAGAACAGACCTTGTCTTTGTGAGCAAAAGTTTAAAGTGATCGAAAGGCACAGGGTTTTGAAGAAATCTTACTTACCATGCAGTAACCATGCAGTCTTGGGGTAGACTGCATGGACGTTCGTATATCGTCACATATTGAGTTTACTTTTACTCTTAACGCGTCGCTTCGTGTGCTTGCTCTATATGACGGCCGTTAGGAGGACGACACGCGTAGGTGGAAGACGTTATCACTGCATTACTTTATAATTATAGTAATTATAGTAATCTCACTGGACACCTTGGCCCGAGCCCCCAACCAGCTACAATTTCCCCAGAAACAAAGAATCACAGACTCCGTAATACAGTGAAAGAAAAGGGAAATATTATTTACAGATTGGGAGTATTTAGAAATGAAATATCTAGTCTCATAAGGGAAATGGCTCCCGGCTTTCTTTTCTAGTTCAACTAACCACATACAATTCCTTCCATCACCTGCCTTTCCAAAAACAAGATCAAGACACACGTGCCTGATTGAACTGCACAAGCACTATAATCATGTGTAGAACACACAACACACGTCACCTGGTTGTTTGCACAGATCCCACAACAGTGTGTACCGAAGGGGCTCCCCTCTCTGCCTCCTGAACGCTGGCGTGTCAGAACGTCCTCCTGGCAGCTCCTTGATAACTGCAGACTTCTTGTTGTCAAACTCTTCTTCCTGTCCTTTGCCTCTTGACACAAGCCTTTCTGAGGATTGTAACAACTCTCGCTGACGTCACACAGTCACGTCACTGGGGGACACTTCTGTGTCGACCACCGACCTCTGAACTCGCTCCACTGGAGTTCAGTTGCATATGCCAGTCTAGCCCGGATCCCTGCTTCTGTTATAGACAGTTGTCTTCCTCCTGTCCCTTGAGTTCCTCGTTTACGTTTCAAGGTTCCTCTTCCCCCAGTCAGCGTAGAAGGCTTTCTCCACAGAACTGGAAACACGTGCCAAAAGTCACACACCAGTCTTGGTGGAATACAGTAACTCCAAAGAGCATTTTGTACTACAGCAACTGGTTTGCTCAAGACACGTACAGCTAATACGGACTTCGCACAAGTCCAGCTAAAGGGGACACCAACAGTATGTCCTCAGCAGATTGGCTCTAGTCGTAGCAGACGATTGAGCAGCAGACTCAGCAGCAGATGATTGAGCAGCAGACGACTTCACATTCTAAAACCTGTCCTTTTATTCTACCCTTCCATATATACATCACTGTATTCAAACACGCGTGGTCGTCAGGAAACATACATTAACCAACCAGGAGAGATAAAGTAGCAGTTATCCCTCCTTGCCCCTCTTACGCAGGCACTTGAGGTGGACCTGACCTACACGTGCCCCTGGGCAGTTCACCCCTTTGAACTGATCAAAGCCCTGATGGTTGACACCGCAATCTTTAACAGTCGTCTGTGTGACGCAATTCTTCCCTTTTTAACTAATCCTGTATCTGTCCGGCACATGACACCTATGTGATGGCTGTTTTCCACATCCCAGGTCCCAGTAACACCTCGTCTTGCCATGCTCGAAAGCCTGTGTTCATACAACCACCTCGTACAGTTTAGACAGATCAAGCTGTATTTGTTAGCAGGGTCCTGGCTGCGTTGGATGAATTATCCTTTTTCGTTCTTTTTTGTACAAAGACTGCCCATGGGAAAAAAACCAGGTTGAGAGCGCTTAATGGGGACTTTTACGTACAGCAAAAAGACAGGAAAATTCATATAACCTATCGTCAGGAATGCAGGTTTCACATTCTACAAATAAATACTGTTCTGATTAAGGATGAGCGCTAGAATTGCAAATTTCTAAGGGAAGTTATTGAAAGGAACTGACAAATCTAAATTCTGATTGCACTTTACAACTTTTGACGGTTCGCACCAGATCTCTGGTTAATTCATGTACGGAGATATCTGGAACTTTCACATGTGTCTGGTTTCCCTTCTTGCCTCCGACACCATCAATATTTATCCCACTTTCTTTCCATTCTCGATATTACAGCTATGCTCGCGAGCTTTTGCTAGAGAGCATTAGCAGGGGCATGGGAGACAGAATCTATTGAATAGTTAATCACTTAATGCGCCTTAGGGGCTTTCAGCATTTTTTCTCCTCTTCTGCTTCCCTAAAGTAGTTAAGGTAGTTGAGGAGAATCTAGGCTGATGTCTCACATTGACAGAGGCCAAGAGAGTGTCATGCAGTACACACATGCACTCCCATACTTACCATGGACTCGCTCGGTAGTCAATGGTTGTCATTTATAAAATAAATAAAATAAAATAAAATAAAATGTGGATTTTTAACGCGCGAAAACACATTTTATGCACACTTCGTGCGGACGAGGGACACAGACACTCTAGTGAAAGCAATGAAACACACACACACATAGAGGGAGAGATGAACGAACACTGACCAACAGGTTGGGAAACAGATCGTCCTTCAGTGGTTTCCCATTTTTTCTGACGCATTGTCGAATGTAAGAAAGGAAGGAAGGAAAACGGGAAGGAAAGACAGAAAAAAAGAAAAAGAAAGCAGGAAAGAAAGATAGAAGAAAGGAAGGAAGGCAGGCAGGAAAGACTCACTGAACAGCACGTAAATGACGCTGCTTTTGCCTGTGTGGGTGGATAGCTTTTTCACTCCCGGGGGTTGTCACTGCACGTGTAATCTTTCTCCTTCCATTTTGTAACCATAGCCAGAAAGCATTTAAAAAAAATACGCCTCAGTTTATTAGAAGGAGTCATCACTTCACTGCAAGCATAACAGTAGTAATAATAATAGTAGTAGTAATGTAATAATAATAGTAATAATTTATATAGCGCAGTTCCCCGGACGGGTTCAACGCGCTTTACACAAACTATCCAAACCAATGCAAATAAATTACACTCAGACAACACGCAAGGACACACAGACGCACCACAGGCTTCACTGAACTCTCTTGCTCGCTCTCTCGTTCTCTCTCTCTCTCTCGGTCATGAGTCAACGTTACCAGCAAGCTCAGTGGAATTAGTGGAATGCGAGATGAAAGAGATTTTAGTTGTGCTTGAAATGAAGCAAGCGAAGGAACATTCCTAAGTTTAGCAAGCAGCGAGTTCCGTACATTGGGGACAACGAAACTAAGAGAATTCTTTGTAATTATTTTATTACTGCTAATCTTCATGTGCCACTTAAAGCGTAGCGGTTAAAATTTAAGAATGCGTACCAAATGCCATAACAACACATCGACGCGCTTATTTAAACAAAACGCAAGTTTGAAACATCTACAACATATCTAGTATTCTCTCATTTCAAAGTTCTCTGCAAGATAACTAAACGGGGGCACTGACACATAGCACGCAAGCCGTCTCACGCGCAAGTATGACGCAAGACTCGTGGAATCCCGTGGGATCAAACGTGACTTGTCGCAGGCTTTCATCCATCTTGGATGCGAGAATCTACACGTGCAGCGGATCGATTGTCATAGCCTGTACGTAAAAAATATTAGTTTGCTTTCTCGGAGTTAAAACGCAAATAATTTGAAATGCCTGCTAACACCTCATGCCGCACAGTTTTTGTCAGAAACTATTCACCAAGCCCGACACTTGACTCCTTGTTTAAATGCCATTGCGAATGTGTGAACTAATCGTTTGGCGCAGAAATTATACGTATTTTCTTTGAAAACAATAGGAAAGTAGAAACTTAAACTAATTAAGTCATAACGTCAGCAACGCGTATGGACGAATGTTCTGGTTGGGGATTACAGCTTTTACAAATGAAAGGGATTGTTCTTCTGACGTTTATTTCAGAAACTGGAGAATGAAAACTTTTGTTTTGCAACATCGTAAATACTGCACGCAAGTCATTTTCTGCTTACGGTCATAGAAAAGCAGAAGTCTTAACAGATTACAGTTTTAAAAAAATTGTTCTCGAGTTTTGCTGTTTTCTAGAAAATAGCAAATAGAATATAAAGACAGATCTTTGAGCATTAATTTTATTCCATTTTATTTCTGTCGCAAAGGATGGGCCTTCATATTTTGCCTGTAATTATCGAGTAAGTGCATGATCGACCCCCTTGTCGGCTAAATGATTTTTATTTATCTGTCTGTACTTGTTTGTACCTTCCTGAAGAAGGGGGAATGCGCCGAAACGTTGATTTACTAACTCTGGCTTGGCTAAGTTCTTCTTGTTCTATCTTTATTACCCCAAGCCTGTTTCTTTTCTTTTCTTTTCTTTTCGCTCTTCGTTGTCTTCTTCTTGGAACATAATCCCGCTTGTATCCTGCTCATTCTCATATGTTTTTGTTGTTCCAGGCGAGCGAGCTGTCAGACATTTATTAGGGTTTTTGTTTCGTTATTTATGCATCGCAGGGAAAACAATCAAACGTCTGGACAAAAATGGAAATTATTTACTGCTGACGAGTTAAAACGATTTAGTTAAATGCATTAAATATTTGCTTGCGATTTCTCTGCTGTTCCACTTCAAAAACAGGTAAAATTATCATAACTCTCATTTAACGTTAAGTGCTGTATTCTCTTGATGGAAGGGCTATGAAATCACCAACCTCAGTTTGAAAGACAGTTTTGATCTTCCAGATATAAGTAAGACATTCCTCTTAAATTTGTTTTAAAAAATTGAATCATTTAAGTCATCAGATGTGAAGCCCATTTTGTGTGGACGAGACATGTTCGACCAGAAAAGTCAAAGTGCACAAAAGACTGCAAATCTCTGGCCCCTCGCCCTCATTACAGTTGAGTCTACAGCAGTGTTTTCTTTCTGTTCAGTGGTTTCTTTATTGTACATGATTTACGGGCAAAGCACTGTGGCGTTTACACATAATCAACCCAGAAAGTTTACCAGACGGGGGCGCGGTCCAGGAAAAGAGCCTATAGAGAACTCTACCTCTGCGCTATAGTAATATACGTAAAAAAAATCAAGCAAAAAAAAAAAAAAGATGATAATGATTCACGGTCGAAAGCCTGGATCTCGAAACAACATTGTCTGAGCATCAGACTAAGGCCCCAGGGTCGTGTTCTTCATTGGACCTAAAAGCCAACAACAAAAAGTTTTATTATTCTGAGTAAACCAAAATATAACCCATTCCGAATCTTAATTTTGTCTTTCTGGGATTTTTTTTCATATACGTATAATACTTCGAACTATCTTTGGAAAATAGAGTGTTGCGACAACAGAATAGGGCTTGTGAAAAGAGAATTTAACCAGATCCTCTAAGTTCATGCCTCAAACGATGTCTCAGAAGGAAAAAAAAAGCTTCTTACTGAAGGGGCGGTGAGGTAAGAAAAGCAAGGGGAGAGAATTACTGTGGGGGAAATGTAAGCCCCAGGCGATGATTTGTTATCTTTCATTACAGAGTCTGTGATTGGCCTCTTGCATGTCTCAGTGTTTTATCTTTTCTTCGGCATCGCGTGTTCAGATGTCTGCTCCCAGAATAGTGCATGAAGGTAGGCTGGCTCATTCCCCATCTCCTCGCATCCGCCACTCCCAGCCACTTACTTAAGTCTACAATCTTCTGATCTGAGTATGTCCTCCCCCTCCCCCACCATAAAAAATGTTGCTGGAAACATTCAGCATCAGTGACAGCATCACGTCCCTGTCAGTCATTATCAGTGTTAGTGTCATGTCACTATAGCTTCCAGTTAGTCTCAGTGCTGTGATGTGTTCATTCTGGTCGGTGTAGGTGATATGAGTCGTTTGGATACACAGTTATGAGGACAGCGCTAATACGACTGGTACAAGTAGCTTCAAAGCCTTGTAGAAATGCGCCATGAATATCTGCGAGGGTGTGTGTGTGTGTGCTTGCGTGAATGCGTGCGTGAGCGCGCGGGGGTTTGTATGTGTGTGTGTGTGTGTGTATGTGTGCGTGTCTGTGTATGTGTGTGTGCGTGTGTGTGTGTGTGATGGCTTCGATCGAAGCGGAAGGGCTTGAAATGACGTTGGCGTAAGAAGACATAAAGAAAATGAATGATTGTGTCTATAACTAGAAAGTGCCAGTTAAACGATGATGGAGCTTCTCTGGGTGCTATCTCTGTTCACCTCCAACATCATGTCAAGCGAGAACTGCCAAGGATAAGATTATATGTGATCTGGATGCAGACAAAACTCCGTTCTTTATTGATCTGAAGAATTTAAGTCTTGAGGATTAATGCGTGCGTAGACACAGATAAAGGGAGACGCGAGCTTGGACGGACACCACAGACAGATACACAGACACAGAAACACACACACACACACAAATACACACATTCACACACAAACGCACGCACAGAGAGAGAGAGAGTTTCTTTCATTTTTACTATTACAGGGATTTCCCTTTTAAAATTTGAGAAAAAAAAGACTTCTTCGATCGCCAGACCCCTTCGAATACTGACATTCTTCATAAGTCTTAGAAAGACCTCAGAATTGCAACGTTTAATTGAAGGCACTGGATACAGCCATAGTCCTGTAACAACGTTTTAATCTGGACTTTAAAATATATATTTTTGTAATTAATTTTCTTAGTTCTCTTTCTCTCTGTATTGCTCTTTCCATGTCTCCATTATTTCTCGCAAGTCTCCATTCTTTTCCCCATCCATTCTCTTGGCTTTGTGCGTTTTCATGTGTGGTTGAAAATTTAAATTTTAATTATTATTTTCAGGGAATGGAGCTTTAAATTTTCTTGCTGTTGTTCTTTGTATCGCACCTGGAGATCATATTGTAAAAGACGGGTCTCTGTTAGATTATCGCGCAATCGTCGTCGTCATCTTGTCTCAGTTATCTCCTCTTCCTTTTCTTCCTCCTCCTTGTCCATGTACATCAATGACAACGTGTGATGGAAACATCAGGGCTGGGCTGGACGCTTTCTGCATGACACGGACGACGAGGCATTCCTGTCTTTTCTCACGCGTGTGTGCGCGCGCGCGTGTGTGTGTGTCTGCTTGTTGTGATTCTCCGTGTAAGGCTTATCTCACCCACTCTTATTTTTCCCTCTTGAAGATCAGTGAGACTCCTCTCCTCATTCTTTCGGCAGGAAAATGGCAACTGCTGTAATCCATTCTAGCCTGCGCGAATCCAGTGCTGCTGTACTGACGTATGGTTTTTACAGGAACTCTAATGAACCTCTGTCCGTTTCTTTTTCTGTCTGCCCATGTTCGCGACTGTCTGCTATCGCCTGTACTTCTGTCTCTTTGTGCCTTACTGTCTGTCTGAAACTGCCTGCAGTTCTTTCTTTATGTGCCTAACTGCTTTTCTGTCTGCAGCCGCCTGTATTTCTGTCCTGTTGCTTGGTTCCTCCTCCTTGCTTTTGCTTTCAATTTTCCTGTCTTCTGTCTTTCGATTTTGTCCCACCCCTTCCTTTCTCTCCTCACTTTCTTTCTGTCTCTAACGCACGGAAAGACCAGCTGACCTGCTTAGTATCTCGAACACTCTGTCCAAACGAAAATGCATTCAAAGGTATTCTTCAGTCACACATAGCTGTCGCTACATCCATTACCTGTAAGAAACAAACATGAGGCGCAAAGGTAATAACAACCAGGAACTCGCCAGCGATACATATGGTGAAGCAAATTTCTAATGAGAAGAAAGCAAACAGCCGTGCAGTTAAGTAATTAAGGTTCATTTGCAGAAGGGATGTGACAGTGTACGGCTGGTGAATGTCACACTGAATTACCTCAGTCCTAAACAAACACTGTGCGATCCTATTTACAAGCAGTTCAGCGAACCAAGGTACTCATCATCAGTTACTTTTAGATGCCGGGTCGGCACCATAATCGATAAGGTTTCCTTCCTGTTTGTGATAGAAGAGTTCTGAAAGTGGGTAATGACCTCCTTTTTTGTGAAAGTAGCTCTGGAGTTGTTTGCGCGAAGTGCAGGATTTTGAGTTTTCAATATTGACGACAGAATGTCTGAAAAACGCTCGGAGGCAGCTTTGAACGCTGACAGCCTACAGAAACAGGCTTCGACTAAGGTGATATATTTATGGAGGAACCTAATGTTTCGCAAACAAAGGTGTTCGACTTCAGCGTAATGATAGTAAGGTCCAAATGTTTGTATTTAAAAAGTTCTCGACCTATGTGCAAGAGTCGCTAGTGTAAATTTTCCAAGAACGAAGATTGATTTTTAAAAAAAAACCTGACTGGATATTTTAAGAAACGAGGAGACAGAGTGAAAAGAAAACGAAACAAGTTAAAGAAAAACCACGAAACGAAAGAAAGAAAGTAAGAAAAAGAAAGAAAGAAAAGGAGGCTAAAGTATAAGGAGGGCAAAGCAGGGTCAGTGGCGGACAGTAGCTATGCACGCGACATTGAATCTTTCTTAGAAAAGATTTCTTGGTCCTTGCCCGAATAACAGACTGAATTACAAAGTTCCAGACTAGCAGAATAAAGTTTTGATTCCCCTTCCGTCCGTGAATGCATGTTTGTATTTAGAGAAAAGGGACATAATTATCTTTCCGGATTTTAATGCCATAAGTTTTTCCTTGTTTCTGTTGTCTTTTTTTATGCTAGCTGTCTTAAAGACCAGTGGAAGTTGCAAGAGCTAGGCTACCAATGAACCTTTTTTCTAAAAAAAGTGCCGTTAACTTTCATAGCGAATCACTAGCAGTGTCAGCTGCTTTTTTTTGGCCAGTGTAGTAAACTGGGGAGAGCCGGTTGACCTCAATGTTGCCAGACAACCTTATTCTAAGAAGCTGCTTCAGGTGACCGAACGAAGGAATTGCGGGGGAAGATAGAGCAGAAGTGGGAGTTGGAAAGTGGAGCACCTTTCTAACCATTTAGGAATTAAAAAAATACATGAACCCTATAGAGAGGGGGAACCGCTGCATGTTATATATTGCTAGGAGATGCAAATGTCAGCCCCTGTCTCAAACTTTTATGACTAAACCTGCGGGTTTTTTTTGTTGTTGTTGTTGATCATCTGGGGGTGGGGGATGGTGGAATCAGGTGCTAAGTTCTCTGGTCCCCAAAGCTTCAGAGGCCACCCAGAGTTTTTTTTAAATTTTTTTTTTATTTAAGCATTCTTTATTGTCTTATATAAGCTCACTGGTAACACAGTTGCATGTCAGAAAAACAGTATATGTCATGGACCCAGAGTTATGTATATCTTTAATAAGGCCTATGAGGTCTATATTGACATTTTCCTTGGGCCCTGAGAGGCCGGCGACAGCCCTGGTATCGCCAACAGACCTTAGACCTTGTTCTCGCATCACAGACAACACAGAAGCGTGTACTCGATTTTTGGGTCGCCTTACTGATGTGAAGTTGTCAGTTGAAGCTTTTAGTGCAGGACCTGAAAACACCTCAGTCGGTCCTCGCTTACTTCAATGGGAACTGATAGGGCGAAAGAAAGTACTAAGCCGTTGTCAAACTTTGTCTATTTGACGGAAACTGTGTTAAGCAGAATTAGTTTCCTACAGAAGGAGGGCAACTCTCGGGGTCAGGGGTAAGTGGTCTGACGACAGAGAACTTGACACGTGGGACAGGGACGGTTTAATGGATCCCGTACTCTTGGTCACACGTGCCTGAGATCGAAGTATTCGGTCGTCCTTGCTAGCACGTGCAGATGCTTAATGCTCGAAGGTTCAAAAGTACTCTCTTTTTTTCGCCCTAAAAAACTGTTGAAAAAACCTGGGCCCTGTAATGCAAGTAAACTGTTCTAAATTTATACCCGAATAGCGGAAAGTTTTCTGTTTCTAAGAAACGCTGTTTCGGCGCACGTGTAATAAGATGTTCGCTCCTGGGACGACCGAATAACTTAATTATTACCGAATAACGAAGGAAAATAGGTTATTTGGTTTTCCTGTAAGCAAAATTCAAGGAACCTATTCTAGAATATTCTCCATGACAGGAATGTCAGTTTTTCGGTTGTCTTGCATAAGGGTCAGATGGCTTCAAGCAAATAAATTCAAGCAAATAATATAATGTGTCTTAATAAAAAGGTGCGAAAAACGAAACATCCACCTGACGCCTTATGTCTGTATCATTTTCTCCCTCCTGTCTTTCGTCACCTCCACTTCCTGTCATCTTTTTCGTCATTCTTCGGTCGAAGAAGGCAGATTTGCACCGCAGATATCCTCAGATATTCACCACATTTATTCGTAACTTCTGATATTTCTTAAAGTTCCAAAGACGTGTTGAAAAGTCGCTTGCACCTTCTTTCTAAACTTAAAGCTGTCAGTTAAATACACAGAAAGAATGGACTTTATGTTGTACAACAGGACAATGTCTTCCCCTACCACATCCAACCCAGTCCTGACCTTGTTGTTAATGCATGGCGTAAGTTAATTTTAGAGGGAGAGGGCTGCAGAGAGGGGAGGGGATTGGGTTGTACTAAATCCATATAAAAACACATCCACCAAACAGAGCTTCAGAAAGATGGGCAGTGCGGAATGTAGGAAGATGACCACCAACTGTGCATAAAGTTTAAGTACAGGATATAATCTTTGGCCACTGTTGGATTCGCACTCACAACCTATGGCACTCGAATCCAATGGTCTACCACTGATCGAACTATCCATGCATCCCCTCCCGCCATCTATAATCTGATCATATTGGATCTCCAAATAAATATTTTACCTAATCACCTCTCCCTCGACTCTCCTTTCTCTTCCCTATCCCATTCGCAGTTGGGAGAACTGGGTGAAGTGTGCTGCGGCACACGGGTATCGAACCTCGATGAGGCCGCTCCTTCGAGTTCGAAGGTCTGCTCTCTAACCACTCGGCCATCTGCTTGCCGTGTTATGTAGCGAGCAACAGCACGGAAGCCCGATGGGTGTTCCTGTGTTTTCTATCTTACAGAGTCATGGTTGGCATGTGACCAAGCGAACATTTCAGCCAATCCCAAGTTCCGATCCGGCAAGGGCATGCAACTGTGTCGTTTTTCATTTCAGAAAACTCTTATTGCCTGGACATCGAAGTCCTGCTGTCATAGGGGAAAGTGAATGAACGCCAGCCTCTGTTGTTTATATTGTAGTGACGGATTTATCTTGTCTTCAACGAGAAAAAAAAACAAATAAATAAAAAATGAACGGGAGTATATAGTTGCAAGCCATCCTGCTGTCCCCGGAAAAAGCGAGTGAACTTCATCCTCTTTTTCCTTTTCGAGTGACAGATTTATGTTGTCTTCGTTGAGAAACGAAACCCATAGTAGTGTGTATTTTTAAGCCATAGTCAGGAATCTCATCTCATAACGTTTAGCTTAGTAGATATAGGCACTTTTCACCTGCGAAAACTTTCTCAACGTTATTTAGCCCTGAAAAAATCCCCCATAAAATTAAAGGTGGGATACTTAAAAAAACCATAACACGGGAAAGCAATAGGGGGTGGGTCCACTAAGCTGTTTCGAACTTGGAATGAAGTAACAGGAAATCTCTAAACTATGTTAAACTGCGGACGTTGGCGAGGTAGGCTAGTAGGGAGCAAACACGATTAATCTTTTCAATTACTGTAGAAAACTTGGGGATAGAGTCGGATAAAGGACGGGTACACTTGACCTCTCAACAATTGGACTTCAGAAAGGGCTGACATAAAACTGGCGTCATAAAAGATACAGCACGCGATGGACACGAAATTGGTGTTGGTGTGCACAAGTCTTTCTTTTTATTTTTTGTGAAGAGGACGAAATTGTAATAGTATAAAGAGAACGAGCCATCTTGGAATAAAATCGAGAACCACCATGTAACAAAAGATAAGTGTTCTCCTGCCACCTCCCACTCTCTCTCTCTCTCTCGTTCTTTGAAGTGTTTTGTGCTTTTTTTTCCTTTCTGGGTGTTGTGTCCGTTTCTTTTTGTTTCATGGATTGTGTCAGTGTCCATATCTTTTACCAGCTATTCGTCTATCAGACAAAATGCAAACGTTTTCCTCTTTCTCTCCCGGCGTGCTATTTTTGTGCACACAAGGATGCGTGCATGCACGTACATACACATTTCCCTATCCTGTCCCTTTCTCTCATGCCCGACACAACCAGTTCTTCGCTTAAATATGCAGTTGAAGCACAGGATACAGGATAACAGGCTAAAGGTTAGTACCATGTGAGAAGCCAGTGTGTTGTCGGCATTACAAAGTTCGTCTCGTTTTCATGAGCTGTAATGAAATCAGATCAAGACAGGAAACTTTGCTGTTGTCAGGTGTTGAATAATCGGCGAAATCCATCCCAGCGGATTCTCTCCACCCCTCCACATTTCTCTCCACCCCTCCACATTTCTCTCCACCCCTCCACATTTCTCTCCACCCCTCCACAGAGATTCTCTATCGCAGAGAGAAGTTGCTGAGAAATTAAGAACCGCACTTTGTGAAAATTGTGCGGCACCAGTCTAGCGCGGATGATGAAGGCGCGTCCGCCGGGAGAATGGAATAACAGGTAATGGGAAGGCCGTCAAAATAAGCTTTGTATTTCGTGCGAAGTTTATGTTCATGAATGGCACGTGCTGAGATAAGCATTGCATTGCGTGGGCACTGAACAGTTCTCAGCACGCATACTCTGTACGAATCCACAGAGGTGCGATCACCAAAAGTACTGTTACCAACAAGAGGAGTAAAAAAAAAGAGGAATAAAAATAAGTTGGAGAGGGGGAGAAGAAAGAAATCATCAAGGAGAAAAAGGGTCCAGCTGATACTTCGGTAAAATACAGAGGGTGTAATCTTAGCCGTCATCTTTCATTCAAAACAAAAATCAGAGTTGGATATTAGAGAGTCAAATTTACTTTTGCCTCTGGGCAATGAATAGTTTTGATCTTCTATACGAATTCCATGCCAGCCTAGCATCAACTGACTTCTTCTCGACCAAGATATTATAAATATTGCCTGCCTGAAAACAAAATTTTCTGCAAAATGCCATGGAAGTTATGAAAACGTATGACAGAAATCTGCTTATGCAACTAAATACATGGTTGTTCTCTAGTTGTCAAACCCTCACTAGCCCTCCTCTCACACACCCGCCAAACAAGGGAGTGGGCGCCTTCGTCTTACAGTCGACCCCACACGGACAAGAATGCGAGATACGAGAGTGTTGGTTTTTTTCTAAAAGAAGGATCCTGCCTCTTTTTATTCTTTCACTAACACTCACTTCCACTCTCTCATCTATTCTGTCTTTACAACTATTCTCTATAAGGCACATCGCCTAATATATCAACTTGTGGATATTTAAGTTATCCTAAAGTGGTTATATAGTTGTTCATCAATATTCAATACTCATCAGATACTTAATTCATACCAGTTCAATCTTTATCACTGTTCATTAATGTTCAATAACCATCAGATAGTTCATCACAGTTCAATCTGTCTATCCAAATTCATCAAGACTCACTAATCAGCGGACAGTTCCTCACAGTTCAATCTGTCAACGTTCTGGACGAGTTGTCTACAGAGCTCCCGTAAGCGAATTTTTTTTCCTACATGTACTCTGAGGCGAGTCCCAACTTGGTACGAACTGAAGTGAGCCGATTTGGAATCAGATTGTAAACATCCTGTATGACCTCAGACCCTCAGACTTCAACTTATAGAGGCAAACAGAAGACCCTGCCTAATACCTAACCCTAACCCTAATCCCAAATTCGGGAAAAGTTGACAGTTGCCATGGGAATCAAACCTCTAACATTCAATCGTGAAAAGCTAGTGTCTTTACCACAGGGCTGTCATCACTTTGGCTTGTTTGGTTCACTGTAGCTATAAGAAGTTGCGGTATGATGTCTCAAAAAAATAATAAGTTAGGTCATGGTTCGAACCTGCAACCATTCAATCGCGGAAAACCAACGTCTTTAACCACTGTGCTATCATCACTGCGGCTTGTTTTTCGTTCGCTGTAAGAAGTTGCACGCATCGTGATGTCTCGCTGTATTTCAGTAAGCTTTCTCTGACTGGCACACATCAATTTGAACCACTTGAGGATAACCCCCAGAGCACAAGTAGAAAAAAAATATCGCCTCCGGTACAGCTCGTCTGTCGCTCCACTTGGGATGCGCTGACAGGTTGCTATACAAAACCAATTCCCTACACATTTTTCTGGTGTGTATCTTCTGCTTCTAAGCGTGTACAAAACATGGTGACAGGCAAAAAACAAAAATTACATCGCTTATCTCTCAACTAGAAGAAGAGGGAAAACCAACGGCTTCTGGGCTGGCTTGCATGACCGTTCGCATTGGGCTTTACGTCATAGGAGTGGTCAAAAGGCCCATTCGCCCTGTGTATTTTACGTGCATGTTTACGTATGAACAGGAGATACGAACGCTCATGCAAGCCAACCCTGCTCTTGCCGTTCCAGTGTACAGACGAGGGATCCCTGCGGCAGTTGAGTCTAGTACACCTCCCGCTCCCGATGGGTCCTTGCTGGTCACGTCCACACTTCAAGGTTTCCGATCGCAGCTCCTTTCCCCAGCACCGTCGGCTATCGTCTGCACACTCTCTTCCGTCGTCAGGCCCTAACTTCCTATCCTGACCAAAGCTCAAGCGTGCCTGTTGCCGCTATATTCATCAAGAGAACAGCCACTCGCTCCTACGTCAGGGTCAAACTGTCGCCTGGGTGCACGCTTAACGCTAACATCACTGTCTGTACTACCGTACACATGCATACTTCTAACATGTTGATCCGTGTCATTAGTCCTAGTGATACGGGAACAGAGAGAAATAGATTTTAACAGCCTTTAAGTAGAAAATATCTGATTGTTCCTGTGTTGAAAAATTTTCGGTGATATAGCATGAAAGATCTAAAAAGTGTGATTGCCTGCTATTCAGTGTACTTGTAAACTTTGTAAGATAAAGATGGCAGACAACACTTAAAACTATTGTTGTGATTACTAGTAGTTCGTGCTCGCTCAATCGAAAATCCATCTTAACATAATGTTTTCTGTACATTCTCATATTGCCATTTTCTTCATTCTTCGTGTCTTTTTGCGTCGCGAACGGCGAAGCAAAACAATATCCACAAAGAAGAAATCCGAGTGGCTTTTGTTAGCAGAGCCGCCTCGTGGCCTCTGCTAGTACTAAAACCCAAAAGCTGCTATCTAAAATACAATAATTTTAGTTATTTTTAGAGAATATTCTCCATACTTACTTTCAACTTCCGGCTTTTCGTCATTTGAGGCTATGCGATAATAGCTAATTCAGACTTTCTCACCCACTTTTACTTGATATAGCAAGCGCCTTTGATAACGAGAGTGTGAGCAAACTCTTGCAGACAGTTAAAGTCAGAAGACTTTAAAGAATGCAAGGCAATGCTCTACAATCTTTTTGCATGCCCTGTTGACACTGAGATTACGGCAAGTGAAAAACGTGCCTGCACAAGGAGGTCGCATTCATTTCTCGTCCTACGCAAATGCCGATACATGTACTTGGTTCTCATAAGAACAACAATTTGAAATTCATGGACATTTTTGCCCCTACAAATATAAAACTGCTATAAATCAAGACTGTGGTTGGGTTTCACGAGATCTCAGATCTCCTATTCATATGTACGCGTGCACTTAAATGCACAAGAAGAAAGACTTGTACGAATGTTTCTGATCGGAAGAGCAAGGAGTGTTCTCTCAGCGAACACGCTACATGTGTTTTGCGGAGACACGCAGCACCGATGGCCATACAGTTTAGTCGCTGTCCATAATTTCATCTGCAGCTGGGATGTGTTAAAAGCTAATTTCGGCGCATGTGGCTGCCACACGCGCATCTCGAGGTCGTCTTGTCAGGAGTCGAGACACAAAGCAAGCAACACGTTGACAAGGAAAGCAAACAGTTCATGGTGCCTAGCGACATCTGTCGCGCCTCACTGTCCACAGACTTAATTGCTCCGAAGGCCGACTTACTGCGGTGGGCGCTGTTCCCGGGAACTCTCTGTCTGCGGACACAATCGTCAATAAACATGATTAATCTGTTACTTCCCTTTTTAACTCTGACACCGCGTTGAGATTTGTTAGCGTTACAGTGTTCGCTGGCGACTGTTGTTGCTTTTGAAGGAACGGAGTCACTACCACAATCAATATTTTTTCCTGTAGTACACTGCTATGACATTCTACAGGACATATATATATATAATATCAATGTACGATGTTCTGAAGACGAGACCACTCTTTCTGACATTCTGACGACATCTCGTCCGACTACGAATAATTGCATTTGTGTGATGAGAATTCGTCACGTGATCTCTTTCAGTCTAGAGGAGACTCATTCCTTAGAACTGTAAGCCGGTAATCAACTTATTCAACACAGCCAGTGTTACAATAGTCATGAGGTCAATAGTCCTAGTTACTTCACTTTTCAAACAAGAAAAAATGTTTCCACCACCTCAAACTCTCACTCTCTCCAGCTCGAAGTATCTCTGTCTCCTCTCTTGCCCCCTCTGCCCCCCCCCACACACACTCACACACCCACACACTGAGAGGGGGAGGAAAAGAATGAGTGAACTCGAGATCAAACTCTTTGACAAGCAGAATTCCCCCCCCCCCTACAGATATCCCAGTTCAAGAACAAACTTGATCTGAAATTCTAAAATCCACTATTCAGATTCTCTCTTTCAAACCAGCCAGCAGCGCGCACAAAGTGCTTTTCTTCTGATTTGCGTCACTTATCATTTGTTTTCTCAGCTGCAAGCTATCCGTCATGCATTTTGCCATGCATTTTACATTTTTCAGTTTAATCAAACGTATCATTTATTTTCCGAAGTCGTGTTGTGGCAATAGCTTGTCTAATGGTGTTATGTGGCTCATAATTAAAGTAAAACCACTTGCCCTCTCCACATGAGTTCTCAATAAAATCGGAAAAATAAGGAATAAAAATTTAAACGGAAATGCCAATTAGAACAGCATAAATAATGAGATTCTTGAACGAGGAAAAGAAACTAGCAGGTCATTACAGTTGGACTGATTACTGTGCTAATGCATTAGAAACAGCGATCAAAGGGCGTACTTTGGAGGTAGACACATTTCCCCTGTTACGATGCCCAGCTTCGTAACTGATAATACGGGCGTGCGCCTAATACCCACGGACTTGCGTATACACATTCAAGATACATGCACACGATCGTGAACTAGTCAACATCTGGCATTCAACATTTTTTTCTCCCGTCATGCCTGGAGCTTGAACACGTCCGGGGCGGAGAAGGGACATCATGCAGAGTGACTTCCCTTGAAGACAGCGGATAACTTTGCACAGGGCAGAGAGACAGTGGGTCTCGGGTGAAAGTTTAGTTTCCCAAAGTGCGGGAAACTTGACAGACCGAGGGTGTACAGAGTGGATTAAATAGAAATCTGTATGCAGAGCTTCCCCAAGAAGTTAATGTCAGATGTCTGGCGCGTTTTTTTTTTTACCTCCATCTGGCACGCGCATCGTGGCATTAACCACGAGAGCCAAGTACAAAAAAACAATGCCTCACCAAATGTCAATCGAAATCAACAACGCATAGCCGTTGATGGTTTTTTCATGGAAGAATGCGAGATATTATCAGGAGAATCTGGGGGGAAAACGTGGGAGGATGGGAGTCTCCAGACAAGTCAGTCCAGAATGCACTTGGATACCACTTGGCTTGAAGCAGGGAGAAATTTTTTTAAAGTTCAGGCCGTTGTTACTGGGATAGTATAGAGTCTTGCTACAGCCAAATGGGCACTGCGAGGATAGGTGAAGAAGGCTGAAGTTCCAGCAAAAAGTCGTGCGATCTTTCTTGGACCAAGGGAAGTTCGCCAACTGCTTCCAGTTCAGCTATGTAACACGCAGTGCATGGAACACACGTGCTGTTGCTCGAAGGAAAATGCAAGCGTCCTTGGTGGGGGTGCGCATTGTGGAACGTAGGGTTGAGTCTGTCAAACTTCTCCTCTCGAACGATCGTCCAGTTAAGATCAGCCTTAAAGGAACTGGGAGGGAGGGGGCTGGATATGTCAGCTGGAAGACGAGCAAAATAACGACGAAAAGTTTACTTGTAGTTTTTCTCGCTCTGCGTCCTTAATTTGCTCTAATTTGATCCTCGCCTGGTTGGCAGACCCTGGCTATAAACATTCAGAGCCCTTCTGCACGTGTAGTGCCTGAGCCTCGACAATCAAATGACACAAGGATTCTTTCTTTCTTTCTTTCTTTCTTTCTTTCTTTCTTTCTTTCTTTCTTTCTTTCTTTCTTTCTTTCTTTCTTTCTTTCTTTCTTTCTTTCTTTCTTTCTTTCTGTTTGGGTGTGTTCGTGCGTCTTCTGTCTCCCACATCTCGCTCCCCAACCCCTCTGTCCGCCTCCCACTGTGCCTGTCACGTCTCTTTTTTCTTGTCCCTTTTTGGTGTCCCTTTGTGTAGTGTCCACATGCTGTCTGTCCCCGTCTGTCTCCCGTCCTCGTCTGTCTGGATTTATTTATGTTACATAGATTACCGCTTTCGGTGTAAGGATCTGAGTAATCCAACAATGTCGACATGCGTGCGGCCGTACTCCAGCTCCTTCATGCACACGTACAAACATGCAAACACGTTCATGAACAAGTACGGGAACGAAGATCTCCTATACACACTCACTTAAAACTAGATCGATTTTGTGAGATTTTTGTGATTACATATAACTCTGCCCAGAACTGTGCGTTTATGTGAAAGGGAAACGGGCTTGTATATCGTATAAATGGCTGTTGTCCTCTACCAGGCATAAAAGCCCATTTTCCGCGCACTGGTAGTTCCCTTTGAGAAGAGGCTTCAATTGAGCTTCAACTAAGCGTGAAGTAAAAATCAATTATATGTGAAATGATATGGTTAGTGCCACTGTTTGGTACGAAAATCATGTGTGGCAGAACCAGAAATACTGGAAAATTGGGACGAGTGGCGAAACGTCTCCTCCTCTGTTCAACAACTGGTTCAGGAGTTTGCTCGTTTGTGATAACTCGATGAAATTAGAGTGCAGAGAAACTAGAAGAGAGGTAGGTGAAAATCGAAAACAGAAGAAGGGAGGATACAGAAGCATGCAGAACGACCAAAAACAAAAATTTGGGGGCTCTTGGGTTAGGGGGTTTGGGACATAAAAGGTCTGCGTGGCACAGACAGTAGCTACGATATATATATATATATACACAATGTATTACCTGCAGCATTAACATTGCCGTGAGATTACCTGCAGTCTTTACATTGCCGTGACATTACCTGCGGTATTTACATTACCTGCAGTATTTACGTTTGCAGTGTGAAAGGGAAATGTTTGTTGACGTTACTCGAGATTTTTCGCTTATGTTTGGCATATGTGGCACATGACTCGATTGAATCCCATGTTAGTAGTCATAAGAAATTTGTTCAGCCATAGGTCATTAAAATCATAAAAGAAGAAAAGAAAATTTAATGTCAGCAAATCAGGATCGGATATTCTATATAGACACATAGTTTTGGCTAAAATTTCACGAAGACGACGTTTGTTGAGAAATCCTTTAACGAAGTGTGTAATGCACGCGGATGAATTACTTTTTTTATGACTGCTATTCATTCGACTTAGTAGAGCAGTGTGCGCCCGACTTTAGTCTGGAGCCAGCCTATCTCCTTTCGTCAAACTCTGCAGTGCGCGTGGCGATTAAATCCGCTGTAAAGTTGTAAGAAGGAAGCACAGAAGCACAATTCGAAGAGCAAACCTTACAGACCTTTTCGATCAGCATGCTGCTAGTAATCGGAAATAACTGCCCACAAAGCATCTCCCGATCTCTCAAACGCCCCCCCCCCTTCAGTAAACGACGTCAACAAACATTGAACTGGAAACCGACATTTCTACAGTTTGTAGCAGTCTAGGGAATCGCAGCTTGTTTAAATTTTACCTTCCATCTAATGAATTTTGGTGGACCAGCAATTAGACCGCCTGTTTGGTCAAAGAACAGTAGTGTTTATTCTGTCTCACAATGTGAAGTTTAGCTCACGTCTAACCATAAGTCCTTCGACTGTGTTTTCCCATCACCGTTTGTTATGGCGACTCGCTATATAAACAGACGAATTAGGGTCAAATCGCTTGTGAAATTAACTGCCTGAGAAAGGTCCGGGAACAGGGGCCGTTTTCTATTGACTAAAAGGGAGGACATCAAAAGCGTTGCACCGAAGAACCTGCTCCGAGTACCGCAGAGCGACCATTTTCTAGACGGCTTGGCAAAATTTGAGGGGATGAAAGGGAGCACGCAACGAAATATTAACAAACCAAACAAAACTTCTTATTGCTATTGTATGTCCCCACAGCTTCTTGAAAGCCGCTTAAAATCTTTTCATCCCCTGTACTCCAAGCCGACCAGCAGCACAATTCCTTCTCCTTCTGGCTTCTGGCATTCTTCCAGTGCTTGCGTTTTCTGATGTGAGAAAAATCTTACAGTTTTTTTCTTCTTTATGAAGACTTCGGTATCTACCCCAAGACAACCCAGATTTCAAGTTATAAGCGAGTAAATAGATAGGGGAATGAAGGGACATTTTTAATATTCATTTCACTTCGTTATATAGGCATCCTTCTAAATTTAAATTATCATTGTGGCTGTGCACTAGAAATAAGACAATGTCGATAAATATTGTCATTTTCTGTACAAGGGGCTAAAACTTCTTGAAGATATTAGTGTGTAAAGGAGACCTTTACCCTGCGTGAAGAATCAGTTGTGTGTAAAGGAGACCCTCATCCCGAGCGAAGAATTTCTTGTGACTTACATAGTATCGTCATTCTGAATTTATGAGTATATTTTTGTACATACCTATAAAAAGGGCCATAAGATGGATGAAAAGATTCATTGATAATCTATATTTTATTGTGTTTGATGTTGTCTGATTTAGTCTGTCACTGTCAGTACTGTATTGCTGCTTATCATTGCGTACCCCTCCCCCCCCACTCCCACTACGACCTTGACAATGGGCAAGATAACATCAATAAAATATATCTTCTGTGTGTGCACGTCGGTTTGTGTGAACGGTTGGACAGAGAGACGGATGGATGTCTTTTTCTTTTCTACTGTACAAGGTCAGATGTACATGGACATCGCGTTCTTTACAAGGTTTTGCCCCCTGGGGCTGAACCTCGTAGACAACGCGCAGCGTCGATGTAGCTTCGAGGAGATTGTGCGTAGATAGCGACAAGCGAGAGGAGGTGGGTGGGGGGGGGCACTAGGCATCCTGTTTATCTTCCCTAATGAAGCCACGAGTTCAATACAGTCCCAACTGCCTCAGCGGGCTGCCTCTAGCCCCATATTTTTATTCTCCCACACCCAAACACCCCTCCCCAATCCCGGTTCCCATCTGATTACCCTGACGGACTATCCTCAGTTCGCTAAATGCGCTTCTCTGTATTATTTTCGGTAAGTAGCAAGCCCTGTGGGGTTCGTCTTACTATCTGCTCGGGGAATATCTTGACGAAAAAAGCAAAATGAAAAAGAAAAAAATAAGAACAAAGAAACACGAAACGTTTATGCCTGACTCCCAAAATAACCTCATCCTCTTCTCTCTGTTTTTTTTAGGAAGTCTAGAACTGCTCTCAGGATGTGACGATTTTGTAAAGAGCGGCTCTACTTTATCAGCAGCATTGGTATTTCCCAGGCAAAACACTTGATGTCGTGGTCCCTACCCCAGTCGTGTCGGTTTATTTCACACGCTAGACGACGCGTCGAGGCGATCTAAGCACGAGGCCATGCTTTGATTAATGAGCTGCTTGGAGAGAATAATTACTTGGTATTTGAATGCTTGGGAAAAAACCTAGATGTGCTTGATCGCTTCTGGAAGGAAAAAGGTTTGCGGTACCGACATTGTCACCCGTACAACCCAGCCCAGAGCTGGTTGCATGAATTAGTAACTGAGTTCACAGTCATAACAGCGGTAGCGGTCGTACGACCCCTTCTCCCTCGCCGTTCGAACATGTGAGTCTGCGCAATGAAAGATATGTGCGAGTTTCTCTCCATATACGCATATTTTCAAGCGGT
The DNA here is from genome assembly GCA_004794575.1 of Lanistes nyassanus. Classification (NCBI taxonomy): domain Eukaryota; kingdom Metazoa; phylum Mollusca; class Gastropoda; order Architaenioglossa; family Ampullariidae; genus Lanistes; species Lanistes nyassanus. The sequence continues at coordinate 55,040 of SMGT01006914.1, read as the reverse complement.
GCTTGTAATTCATCCTAGCCTCGGAAGCAATTAGCTGTAACTGCGCCACGATAAGAATGTAAACCCCAACAGAAGTTCTGTTCTAAAACCAACAAAGAAATAGATTTCAACATACATTTCAGTGCTAAACTTTCAGCATTTCGTGTGAGCACTCCGCCTAGGCTGCTGGAAGTTCCTAACTGTTACTTAACCTGTCTCTTTAATTCATGATCAGTCGCCCACGCTTAGTTCCCGAGAACCGCAGACTAACCACCTAAAGCGCCTTGCCGCAAATCGAGGTACTAGAGAAATCACACGATAATGTTTCGCTGTCGTGTGACATCCCTTATAAGTCTTCGACATCCGGCAACTCACTCTCAGAAGCTTGGACCGCTGTACTCACTACATCTTTGAGACTTGTATTGGGGTACTCATTACGTGTAATACTTTCTGGACAAGACTGTAGTGAACAGGCACTGAAAAGAAAGGTTCGTGAGTAGGAATCCAGTTTTCTTCCAGGTGATTACTGTCTTACTCAAATGATCTATTCATAGAGTCTTTCCTGTTTACGGAGATGTAGGAACCTGCCTCTTCTATGACTGTGCTGAGACCTTGCGATGGAGTTTTTTCCCTTACTTTTTGTCGTGAAACCCCAAAAGCAAATAAATCAGATGACAGTCGTGAGATTTCCTGCAGTAGTCGCTGTATATCAAAAATTCCTACTAACGTACTGTCTCACTGCAGTCTTTTCGACTTTCTGTTTTTACGTGTCCCAAATTGAGCCCAACTGTTACGCAGTGCCCATTTCTCACCACCCCTCCTTCCTGCTGACATTTATCAATACAGAACTCTTGGTCAGACTTATTTCAGTCGCTTTACATCAGTGGAAGCGAATAAATCTTGCTGCAGCTGTCATATCTCTGACTGTGATGAATGCCTACCAAGGCCATGTTGAAGTGAAATATTCTAACAGCACCCTGTTTTCTGTCTGTCCACAGCCTTGGCTTTGAGCCAGATTTCGATCACATCCTTCTACTTGGCAAAATATTAAACTCAGAGGCTATTGCCCGACGTCTTTTCCGAAACGTTTCACTGTTGCCTTCTCCGACCAAAGGACTAAATTCGTTGAATCAACGACTCAGTTTTTACACACCGCTTCTACGCCCCAGGCAGCTACTGTGATACATACTATACATCCGATTTCTTGATTTGTGAACTGAAATTACACCTACTTTGGCTTCTGTTTTGTTTTCTGTTTTTTCTGTTTTCTGTCCACCTGTCTATTTCTCCTGACAACTGATACCTTTATTTCCGGCGGTTGCCCATACAAGCACAATCACAATAGCCAGTCACAGTAGCCAGGAATTATTTCGAAAATCTGTTTCACTTGCCTGACTTGCGCTTACTGTAACGACCTGTTTTTATACATTTTCGCGTGGGGTAGGTTACTCGCGTGATATGCGTACAATGTACAGCCAAGTACAACTAAAGTACTCATTATAGACTGGTCTAGACATTGCAACAAAAAAAACCACACCATAATTTGATTTCAACACGGTTGAATCAATGTTCTTTGCAGACACATATTTAGCTCAAACCTCGTGTGAGAGTGGTGGTGATGTGGTGGTGATGTGGTGGTGATAGTGGGGAGTTTGTCCAATGGAGTAATCGACATTACGCAAAGTCGCACAACACTGGATTAGTTTATTTTCACGACTGCTTTCGCACAGCTTAGTCAACCCACAATTAATATCTATTCACACATAATGGTACGGTGTGTGACGATGTGAAGTCTATGGGCAGTTACCGCCAGTGTTACAGATATGTAACAGATACAAACACCCTGAATGACATTATTGTTCACATTGTCCCTGTACTGCTGTTCACTTTGTGAAAGTTAGATTTTTAAGAACTTTTATGTACGTAAAAGAGAAACAAACCCTAATGTAACTCAGCCCGCAAATGTACCACGTGACTGTACGTCACATCTGAGTTCTACACAGACTGCAAGCACTCGGCAGTATGCTTTTTTGATGGCTCCTTTTCACCTATGTAAACAAAATGACGAGGATTATTAATCTGCTCGGAATTTGTACTTTTGTCTCATTTCACAAGTCCCTACACCACCCCAACGTGAACTCTCTCCTTCATATCGGAAACATGAGAAGTATAGATAGATAGGTAGATTGAAAGATGGTGCAGCCGGTCGCATCTGCCGAATACGAGATATTATATTCATTTCTGCCTCCTCAGTTGGGGCTGTAGCATGCTGCCGTGCAGCCGGCAATGCTAAATCACCTACTGCGTAAGGAACAAATCTATAAAGAACCTATCCCCAACCCCCCCCCCCCCCCAAGCAAAGAACAAAAATGTCACCACTGAGATTCGAACACCTACTTTCAGCTTCTAAAGCCAATGTTTTAACCATTCAGCTCCAGAGCAGTTCGCGGGATTCTGTTCATTCTAACCATAAGAAGCCGTACAAGCCGAGACGTCACAGTGCAGCTTCTTATCGTTAGAATGAACACAACCTGCCGTTGTGGTCCGTAGTCAAGGGGTTAAGGCGTTGGGTCACTCAGTGAAGATACAGTGTTCAATTTTCGCATCTTTCGTTCAACTTCTTTCGATTTTTTTTTTTGCCGACGTGTATGTGTATGTTGTCAGAAGGATCCTTATTCAGTAGGTGATTTAGCATTGAAGGCTGCACGATAGCATGCTAGAGTCCCTGTTGAGAAGGCAGAAATAAATGCAATATCTCGTATTCGGTGAATGCGAACAGGGTGCAGCGAGAGAGAGAGAGAGATTTAAAACATTAAGCAAAATGGAGCTTCGTATGGTCTTATAAAGAATATATAAATATGTATAATGATAAAACATACTTTTTTGCATAATAGTTATGGTTAGTTTAATATGAAGTGAAGTTCCGGTAGAAGAGTTGCATATGTTGTAGTGGTGCTATGTCGACATAGATCTGACAGATCTTCATAGAAGACATCACAAGGGAGTCTCCAGGAAGCATTTTTTTGTGTTTTGAGTTCTGAACTAATGGCAGCCTTACCCGCTGGTTCCTCGATCTCGACTCGTTACCTCTTCAAGCAGCTCTTCATCAAGGCCTTCGCACAGGCACGAGATTTCGTTTCAAAGCTTTATTCCAGCAGAACGCCCGAGTTGTTCCCCTTGCTGGAAGTTCCGATTCGATCGCCAAGCCAGTAGCAGCTGATTTTTCACACAGCGCCTGCATTTTGAAGGTCCGTAAGACAATTTGTTTTTCATTGACCACCTCGAGAACATGCACACCTCGCCATAATTTAAATCACTTCCGGCTGGTGCTTGTCACCTAAGCAATTCGTCCGAGATTCCGCTCGCAGGCAGCCACCGACTCTGACACGGGGACAGTTTCGACCCTCACCTCCTTTAAAGTGGATTGTGTACGGAGGGTCAAATACAATCTACTATCGGCTGCAGGATAGCTTTCATCCGCTTCGAATACATGGAGGTGTATTTGAAAAGCACCGTGTGTCGTGGCTTAAATCATTGTAGTGTCAGTACTGTCACTGAGGCCCGATTACTGCAATCCTAATTCGGATTCCCAGCTGCTTTTTCTCAAATATTCCCAAAAGAACGTATGGTGGTGGTGGTGGTGGTGGTGGTGGTGGTGGTGGTGGTGGTGGTGGTGGTGGTGGTGGTGGCGGTGGTGGTGGTGGTGGCGGTGGTGGTGGTGGTTGTTGTTGCTGTTCGCCAACCGGTCCAATATGTGAACTCACCGCTCGGTGTTGAAAGAACTTCGCTAGTTGCCATCTGAAACTCGATAAGAATTCGGATTCCTTGGTATGATCCTTCTTGTGTTTACTAGACGGCATCTGACAGCACGAAACACACACTTTCGTGCAGTGAGAATATCTCTCAGAACTGTTTCAGGGAACTCGTGCCCATCCTCTGGAGCAGAGCTTTTGCTTTGAACTCTGCAAGAAAGTCTGAATTGAAAATGTTTAATCGGCATTTGAAGACATATTTCCCCTCCTCTTTCTCTCTCTCTCTGCGTCAATAAAACCTCTGGGGTTCTCTCCCTCGCTTTGCCCCGATCCCACTCTCTCTCTCTCTCTCTGCCGTGTGTGCGTGCTTGCGTGTGTTGTGTGTGAGAGTGCGCGCGCGCTTGTGTGTGCATGCCTACTTAAGGGGAACAACTAAAACTGAATACTACTGTTTTCATAGGGGATTTCGCTGGTTTGACGACGCGCGAGTGTACTTGCTGTACGTGACAGACTGAGAAAGAGAGAGGGATGGTGAGTGCATGTGTGTGCATGTGTGTGTGTGTGCGCGCGCGCTTGAACGCGAGTGAGTGAGTGAGTGAGTGAGTGAGTGAGTGAGTGAGTGAGTGAGTGAGTGAGTGAGTGAGTGAGTGAGTGAGTGAGTGAGTGAGTGAGTGAGTGAGTGAGTGAGTGCTTGTGGGGGGAGGGATGCGTTTGTTTTGAGGCGGGTCAAAGGGGTTTGACTGGAGTTTAGTTATTTGGAAAATATAGAATCACAAATTCGGTAGTTTTCAATCAAAATGTTTAAAAAATGACAATACTGCATAATTTGTTTTTCCCCATAATGCGCATTTGTTCAAAACAACCCGACAACGCAAGCTTTATTTACAAACATTCTTTTCTTACACGCCGTGCGGCCTATTTTAGCTTTCTAATAATACAAGTCGTTCATCTTCCTTACTTGTTCATGTTTCTGTAGTATGATGAGACGCTTCTGAAGAAAGTGGGCAAGATGGCTGGTGTGCAGTTTGTCAGCGATGAAAGGAGTTAAGAAAGGAGTGTTATCCACTGGAGAGAACATTCAGGATGCTGGAGTAAGGAGTGTTTCTTGAAAGGTTGTGAGATCTTTCGAAATGACGCATCCATGCCATTAATGAAGCCATGGTGTAAAACTCCTTCTCACTAGTGTGAATGATGAATGCACTTCGGGTCTGGTCTTGTCTGAGTGTGCAGGCTCCTGGCCATGGGCACGATGGGAATTTTATTTCTACTCTACGCTGGGAGGGACTAAACCAAAAGAGACTGAGCAATTGGTGGGATCGAGATTGCATGTGACTCGTTATTTCTGAACAAGTCGAGATCTTCTCTCTACCCGCAATGATAACTAACCTATTTACATGATTGGATTGCATCAGTTGTTTTGTTTTCTTTTATCTTCGTATTGTCTTCCATTCTTTTCAATTATCTTCCATTGCACTCTATTATTCTTTTTTGTTATTGACCTCCAGTCACGTGACAACAGTTTAAATGGATAACACTTGTGTGCACGTCTGTTAGTGTGCGCTTGCGCTCGTGAGTGATATGAACGCCTGAGCGTACATGGTGTGTGTGTGTGTATTGTCTTGTGCTTAGCCAAACCTCTTACCACTTTTGACTTGCTATGTCTATTATTAACTAGATAACGATGATGATAAGTGTCATCGAAAACAGTTCTTTCGTATCTTTTGCTGCCCGTACGGCTCATTGCTGTCCTGGTATATCGGCGTTCCCAGCCCAGGGCTGGGTTTCATGGGCGTTTGTATCCATTTCCTACGGAAATAACATGCACGTAAAATACACAGGGCGAGCGGGCCTAATGACCCACCGGCGGGGGGGGGGGATTTGTCGCTTAACGTCCAGCCGCAAACTATGTGCATATCAGGACGGTGTTGCTTAGACAAGTTCACGTGCTGCCACACGTGGGACTGATGGCACAACACGGGCCTCAGTCCCACCCAGTCACATTATCCTGACACCGGGCCAACCAGTCCTAGTACTGTTCCCTGTAGTGTCAGGCGTCTGGCAGGACAGCTACTAGATTGCCAAGTTTTAAGTCTTAGGTATGACTCGGCCGGGATGCGAACCACCGACCTCCCGCCTCGGAAGCGGATGCCTTAACCACTAGACCACCGAGGCGGTCCTCTTATGACCGAAAGTGCATACACGACCGGTCATGCAATCCAGCCCTGGCTCCTACTGCTGATTGTTACCACAGCAGCGCCCTACGCAGCTTGAAACTGGAGGTGTAAAGGTGATGTTACGCGAAGAAAACTTGCCCTAGTAACACTGCCCTCGAGCTTCGCATTGTTCCGGAAACGGCCAGAGTTCTCTGCCCCTGCCTGCGTGGGCGGGCCAGAGCTCCACCAAGAGCTCTCGAAGCGAAATCCATTGCGCGCGACACTAAAGAAGTGCTTCTGCTGCAGCATAAGAGGATTAGGAAAACAATGGAGGACAAAAACAGGCAAAGTGGCCTGTCCATTCCGGAATATAACAGCCAGGTGATATCAGAGAAAATTTATCAAAAACTGGAGGAAAAGACTGTCATTTTTCAGTAGCGTAGCTGATCAATAGTGAAGATACAGAAGAGGGCCCTTAAGGGACGGGAACAACATACGAGTAGTTTGGACTGAGGACAACTGTCTCGAAGGTCTGTGACCTTGTGCAAACCCGGCTGTAAAATTGGGATGACCTGTTTAAACTCGACGATGGGGCTGAAGTGTTCTGTAAAGCATTCATCCAGAAAACAAAGCAAACGAATAGCTTATGTCGTCTGCCACTCAGACGACCCTCGATACCGGCGTTCGGATGGACAACATGTATTTGGGTCGTGTCACCGGCCAGACCGCTGCCCTTCATCCGCCTCCCTCAGGGCCATGCTCTAGTACCTCAGCGCGAGCCTTCCACTTTAAATTCCGATCGTGTAATTCCTCGCTGTTTCTTATAATCAGTGACCGCTATTGTCCAATCTGTCTTGCCAAAATGGCGCTCTCCTTTAGTTTCTCAATTTTGTTCTTTTGAGACTTTCTGTTATAGATCTTTCGACAGTTGACAACCTTTCAGAGCTAAGATGCCATGCAGATCAGTGCAGAAAAGACTAAACTGATGACAAACAACACCACTGTCATCAACACTGACATCAGAATCAAGACCAGCAAGCTAGATGCAGTCCACAGTTTCAAGTATCTTGAAGTACATTGTCGCTGATGAAGGCTCAAAGCCGAAAGTACTTGCCAGAATAGCGCAGGCAACCTTAACTCTTACGAAACTGATCAGATATTGATTGTATTGTGGTTGTGAAGTACTTAACGTCCAGTCACAGACTAGTTGCATATCAGGACAGTGTTGCTTGAGACAAGTTTACGTGCTGCCACACGTGGGACGGCTGTCACAACACAGGCTTCAGCCCCACCCAGTCACATTATACTGACACAGGGCCAACCGGTCCTAAAAGTAACAGGACCCGCTACCGCTCGACCCTGTTACAATAGGAATACACATTATGGTGCAGCGATTTCTACTTCAGCATATTAACTGTGAAGGTAGCAGCGAGGGAAAAGAAAAACGAAAATTGGGTCAGACAGCAGATCTGGACCTGAGGGGGCTTAGTTCAATTTACAGATTATACCAACCCAGGATTATACAAATGCCTCCTAACTGGAAAATATGGCTTCCCTTGATTTATTTAAATTAATCTTTTCGGAGGTGCCAAGGGCACTGACTACATTTGCATATCTTAGTTTAGTTGCATATCTTAGTTCTTTAAACTGTGAGTTGCAACTATCCGATACTTTGCTGGAAATTTATTGCCGGGTGAAAATGTTTTATTTTGTAACCATTTTTCTACAAAGATGAATTTTCAAGAAATTTTTCTTTTGACTTTATTCCAAGAGAAAAGCGCAAACAATAGAGTTCATATTTTTTCCAGCACTATAGAACGATAGCTGCACCATTTAACAGCAAACACTGAAATCATACGTCGCATGTCGTTCTGGTTTACACTACAACATGTTACTGTATCTGGGTCCCACGATTGTATTGGTTCAGCCGGATGTTGTAACATCTGTCAGTTTTTCCCAGCGCTGATATGACGTCATTCCGCAGGACTAATGGGGGTTGTACGGTACAGTTGGTGTCGGGAGAGTTTGGGTCGAAAGTTACCTCACACACCTCGTCATTGTTTTTAGTGTCAGTGAAACTGATTAAAACTGAAGATTTTCAAAAGTGAAGGATCTTCTACTCACAACAAGACATTTTAAGAAGTTACGTTTGTTTAATTGCAGCAAAACGAATTTTTACTTTTCTAGTTATCTCTAGATCTCTTTCAATGCTAGAAAACCATCCTGTTGGAACACAGATAGGCTCGGCTCACATGCACGCACTTCCCTTACACGTACGCCAGAGCGCGCAAAGGAATATGCCAACACATCGGAAGACTATATGTGTCCTCCAGCAACCACCTCAAACACAAAAATAGAAAAAAAGGAAAGAAAGATGAAAAAAGACCGAAAAAGAAAGAAAGAACGTTTGGCTAGCATGTAATGCGGGGAAGGCGCCATGCGAGTGGAATTAGTTCACATCAGACCCCAGAGTCTTGTGGCACTGAGTAAACATTGCCACAGTGAAGAATGTATAGTCCTCTGACAACATCAAAAGGGAAAGTATCGAATTTTCCCTCGGCAGTGCAAGTGAGAAGAGCAGACGAAAACGCCTGACAGAGCTCAGTAAGGGCAGATAATCATTTTCCGTAAGCAAGGAAAGAAAGAACATGTTGCTCAATTTCGTAGCGTGGCAGTGTCCTTGTATTTCTCTCCCCCTTTCTTTCTCTCCCTCATCCTAATGCATTAGAAAACATATTTTCTGAATTTTCTACTTAACCATGCTGTTTATAGTTTTTGTACTGATTTAAAAAAAAGTATATGTTCAGCCTCCTTCAGTCACGGGTTGTAGCAAATAGCCTTCACTGAATAAAATTCAGTTCAAATTCTCTTTCTTTCTCTACCCCTCCCTCTTTATACATTTTAGTGTAAAAGATCTTGTGCATACATTTTCTTGCAAACTTTCGTTGAATGTTTAAGTACAAAGACAGCATACATAACTGCGTACTTACTGTAATGTAAAAGCCATCAGCAGCTGGCTGAAAGTACATCTGAAGCTATACAGATGACCTAAATAGGTATATGACTACACCAGATAGAGAACAGAAGTGTTTTGTCACCTGCTGAGTCAGTTTGAAAACGAAACTTTGTGCATCGTACCAGACGTTGTCTGGATGTGTTTTGTTTTTCTGATGTCTGGTTGAACTGAGCTTGGGTAATTACAAAAATTTATTTGTGAAAGTATTGAAACATAGGTTGATTATATTGAACGAGACAAGCCAGCCAAAAGCTGTTACTGTTAAAAATTCGTACTACATAAAGAACAGAATCTGCCAGGGTTAATTAATGTACTAAGTTTTGGGAAGTTCTTGTAAAATTACGCTTTGGGATGGCTTAAGACGCGCCATTTGACTCAAAACTGTTGCTGTATTTAAAAAAAATAAAGTAAGAGTGTACAAGTTTCTGAACTTCGAGAACACTTTGCTAAAAGTTTTGGAAATTCGCTTAAGACTTTGACAGACTGGACTCAGACATTTAGTGCTTAATGCGAAAGGTCAGAACAAAAGCAAAAAAAAAAAATCTAAACATTAATTGCGAAAGATTCAGAAGGATGTCGGGGGTTTTCTTTAACAAAGCGGAGTGGAAAAACTACGGGAAACCGGGTGAAAAGTGTTGCACTCACTGCCATTCAAGCTGAGCTTGCGAGGAGGTGTGTAAAATTGATTGCAGAAGACCGCCAGGTTTAGGACAAAAGGTCTCACCGCCGGGTTGGGCTGCATGGGTGGCCACTTTCCACGCTTAAAAGAGCAGGCAGGGCTGTTAAAATAAGTGATAAATAGGACAGTTTCTGAACATAATGCTTAGAGTTGGGGCAGTAGCAGGAGTGCCCAGCACGGACAACGACAACGGCAAACCCTCCTCGCATGGACACCAGAACAACGAGTCAGCTTGGTGGGAACCAGTCTCTACCACCACCAGTCTAGGCTCCACAGCCACCACGTGATCCCTCTCCCCACACAAATCCTTCCCCGCCCTAGTGACAAATCACCAAAGATTGAAGCTCTTTTCCTTAGAAACAACCGAACGGTTTCATCTGTGAAGTTTATGGGCGCCTCTGTATCGTGAAAAAAATGCATGAACCCTAATACCAGTTTGCTCCCAAATCTATGTAAATATCTGAAGCTACAGCGTTTGCTCAAGATGGACGCTTTTTTGAGGGGGGGGGAGGGAGAGGCCACCTTCAAGTTGTGTGTCAGGCAGTGTTCGCAGTCTCTGTAGACCGGAAATTACGTATCCGTGGAATAGGGAAGACAGAACCGGGGTGTCGGAGGTAAGGCTCGGAAGAAAGTCACACGTGATCGAAAGAAAAGAGAAACAAAAGTGTTAACAAAGATATCAGCTCATGAATAATGAAATCTTCAGGCTGCCTAAATCTTCTCACTTCTTCCACATAGACTGACACCTCAGCGACAGTTAAGACAGAGGACAAGGATCCTCCGTCTGTCTATTGGCCTGTGTCTGTATTGACCAGCCTCTTTGACTGTGTCGCGCTTGTTAATCTTGGCTTCCTTGAGAGGTTAACCAAGGGGTCACATGACGTCGGTTCGGAAAAGTTCAGCTTCTGAGTGTGTTTGTCCTTTTTTCAGTGCTGCCTGGGTGAGTTGGTTGGGGGAAAGGACGGTCACAATAAATCCTTTCATTTAAAAAAGAAAATCAACAAGATTGTAAATACATTTTAGATTATAGTAGGAGAGACCTTGACATCTCATTTTACTATAATGATACAGACGATGTAGCACAGATGCTACATTCAAGTGCACGTATGTGTTCCTCATCGGCTTATGCGATGGTCATTTAAAAACAAATGTAAAAAATATAAGCAAATACAAAGTCTCTATGGGTATTATCATAAACGTCCAGAAGTATACGGACAAGCTTACGAAGATTCAAAACCAGTGCCAGGATAATTTATTCTCATCTGCATTTCTCTCCAGCTTCACTTTCAATTCCCCCCCCCCCCATCTCGAGTTTTCTCTGTTGCTGTTTTCTGTCTTGATACTCCATGCTTCTGTTTACTTATAATAGTACTGAAGACACACGTAAGGTCATTTACTGTATTTAGCGCTCTACGTGCCCTTTTCGTCAAGAATAAACCTTGCCGTGGCTTCCCTTCCAGGCCTAAATGTGTTTGCAGATCCTTAAAATGGATTTATGAGACTTGCATCTCGCGTTTGTCAACAGTAATTTCAAATAACGACCATCTTACCTCGATTGGAATTAGAACAGTTTTCTCCCTTCTGACTCCCGTTCTCTCTCTCTCTCTCTCTCTCTCCACCTCTCGTCTCCCGACGACAATTACTGCGGGCAAAGATCTTAGGGACCAAGTTGAGTCAAAAGGTTTGATTTCCGGTAGACGAAAGAACTGGAGCGCCCTTATTCGGAATCCTTGCTTTCGCCTTAGCAGACGACATGAAGACAATTGCAGTGCCATTAAGTGCAATAGCAGTTGCTATGCAACCCCAACAAAATCATTTTCTCTTTCCATGGAAGGATAAGCCCAGATGAGTATCATAGTCATATTTACTCCAGTAATTTATTTGCTAAAGATAGTGGTAATTAATATACTACGATTTTTGACCCATGAATGTGCATTGAGAGATTATATTAAGTACAATTTAAATATTACGGCGTAACTTTTACTGCAAAATGTGTTTCGCTATCCTTAGCAACCACTGTCATCAAGCAGAACGGTTCACAATTCAGAATGCTGTCGCTGGAACTAAAATTTGCGAATTGTAACTGCTTAATCTTCGCTACTATCAGGTTAGTCGTATAAAACTGTTTTACAAAAATTATGAATATGTATATAAAACTCGATTTATACATGTCGTTAGGGGGTTAAATAGCAACCTGAAGACGTGGTCTGGAAGATTCGAAATATTTTTCCCTATCAACGATACATGTCAGCGAAGAGATAAGATCTAACTAAATGGTTCATGGGTCGTGACAAAAAATTCATGAAAGTGTAGAACTGTTGAATTCGCAGGCTAAATTATTATTAATCTATACGAAAGCCAATATGTACCCGCAACTGCAGACACTGCTACGCTTGTAAATTATGTCCCTTAAACACAAAAACAAGGATTCCGAATGAAGGCGCTATGACAGCCCTTTCCTCACTTTTATGAATGAGATCGCTCCTCTTCACCCATCTTGTTCTCTAAGATCTTTGCTGCAGAAATATGTCGGCTGGCTGATCATTAGCAAGAGACAGGCAGATACCTGCATGCTTAATGGGACTTGTTTCCTTCGCCATGGTGACAGACTTGCAGAAACAAGTCTGTGTTAGGATCTCCCTTGGCGACTTATGCTTTATATAATGTTTTTGGATGATGCTGGGACGAATAGGCACAAAATGGAGCTCATGACAAAGATCATCATCTTTCTCGCGTTTTCTCGTAGACCGGTAACACGAACCCCTGCCTCGAAGCACCGCTCTCGTGCCTACCTTTCTGCAAGGGTGCCGACCTTTCCAGCCAAAAAGATTGACAGACTCGCGTGTCTTGCCCTTGTGACATGGAAGGGGAGGGAGTATGAAACGGCAAGTAAGTCGTACATTTTGAGGTATCTTGCTGAGGTCACTTCAGAACTGAGAAGCCCTGTCATTTTTTTTCGTCATGGGGATGTCCTTTTTTCCCGTCATCGCTCTTCGTCTACAAAAATCCCCTTTATCCAGAGAACGTCTTGTTATTGCATTATATATATCCACAACAGTACTTCATTCAAAAAGAAAGCGCTTGGCGTCAGTCCACGTCACTACAAATCGATTTTTCGGCTGTTTACTTAGTTTTTGATTGTCTAACAAAGCGTATCCGCTCTATGTAATTATAAAAAAACGAAACACAAAACAGAAATTTTATTGAGTTTCCTTTATTCATGAATCCCAATGTAGTGCACACACTGTACAATTGTTAAGTTTTAGACACTGCGACATTTTTTCATTTTAACAAAATTTTAAAAAGTTCTATCTCGACAAAAAGTGATTTAGAAGGCCTTGATACTGAAGAAAAGATGTCATCGTCAAGGAAAAACTTCATAATAAAAGAATGTAACCAACCAACCAACCAACCAACCAACCAACCAACCAACCAACCAACCAACCAACCAACCAACCAACCAACCAACCAACCAATTTGTCATAACGTTCAATTTAGGACCAAGGCGGGCAAAGCGTTCCCAGAGAGTCTGCGAGGATTACGGCTGCAGACAGTTCTTGTTGCCTTTCCTATGGTCATAATTTCGCCATGAAGTCGGCCTCGAGTATCGACCGCCTCGCTGGTTCTGACGTTTATTCCTCCCATCATCCACGGTCCAGCGATCGACAAGAACGGCCTGTCTCAGGTTCCGTAAGGCAGACTTTCTTTCCGCGTGGCATCCCCTGATAGTTACGATGTTTGTCACTATAGGAGCCATTGCACCAATGGCGACACGGGTCAATTGTCGACCGACAATAACATCGCCCCAGACGGCTACGGAACCAGGCGGAAGTACGTCGGTACTGGGGTATTCTGCAGGAAGGGCTGAGTAGACCAACCAGTATAATTAATTTCACGGGCGATTACTCTGTAGCCGAATGATGGGGTGACCTTTTCGTGGCGCTCTCTACTGTTTATGGCTTATGGTCACGTGGTACGAACCAGGGTAACATGCGAGTTTGGTTTTTTTTTACATTTTGTTTCAGTTGGAAAAGCGTCCAAAATTTTCACAAAACAAACATTTTTGCGATCGTGTTTCAGCCCGGACGAACTCTGCCTGCCCACGATTGTGGTTACATAACTCTTTGTACCTCCTTTCTATAAAATATACAGACGTGCTCATGGCTAGCGAAAAGAATCTGTTGACTTGGGAAGGAATTTAACGAACCGTTTTATGTGTCCACAGACAGATACCTACACCCTATCACCCCATTGCAGGAGGCGAAATTTGTTTTTCCCAGGTGAAGTCTAAGGGGTATCTCTAAATGACACAAACTGGCCTGTGCCGATCAAGGAAAGCTTATTTTCAGCGAGACGTCACAGCGCAACTTCTTATAATTACGATGACCAAACCAAGTCGTGATGATCTGCCAAGTGGCGAAGGTCTAGACTTATTGTTTGCAGTTGGAAGATAGGTGCTTCGATGACCAAACCAATCGGTTTTTTCCCGGGTTGGGGGCTAGGGAAAGGTTAGAGTTACCAGTAGTGGGAGTGGCGTTAGGGTTTAGGATTAGGCAAGGTCTTCGGTTTGCATATATATCTATGTATATATCAAAGCACACAATAATTTGTGATAAACAAGATGTTTACATTGCGATTGTGAATCGGCACAGGTAAGTTTGTGTCGAATTGGAACTAGCCGTGGAGGGAGGGGGAATTCTTCTCCAAGATACCACCCAAAGGACATCGCTTTACCATGTTCCGCTTTGTCATCTAGAAAGATGCGTTCGGCCAGTTTGTTTGCAGCAACCTTTCGCAGACTGTTTACACGGAAAGTATTTGAAGTGCCCCCTCGTCGCATACGCTTCTCTGCATGTCCTTACTATGTCGAATAGCGCACGAGTTGCTGTGTGACCAAAGATATCGGCTGCAGACAGTTGTTTAAGGTATGATTATGAATCCTGCAAATTTCTGCGCGCATTGGCATTCATATTTTTAAAAACTCGTACTTATCTCGATACTCTCAGTCCTAACCACAGCATTACTTGTACCTATGTTCAGACTCGTGTGCCCATATATTATTCCTACTCAAAAAGGAGGTATCGGTTGTTAAGGAATTAGCACAATCGAGTCATATTTAGTTACAGAGTTAGCCTTAGATATGTAGACAGGAATTTCTCTGCAATGTGGCCGCATTTCAAATTGATTAGGCTTATTCAAACTCCTTTTTCTACATCCTCCTTCTTTCCATCCCCATTTTGCGAAGCAGGGGCTTAAAGAACGCTTGCCTGTGACAATATTATTACTACCACGAACCTAACGCATACTTCTGAAATCTGCTTATACAGTGCCCAAGAAAAACAATAAATATTTTTATAAGTCACCAAATTTTCTGCACTCTAACATGAAGCAGCTGTGTTTAACACCTTTGGCAACAGCTAAAAGCGGTAGCAATGTTAAAGTACACATTTGTCATTCTAGCTATTATTGAGAAGTTCAAAGATTTGTTAGGCAGACCGAAAATCTCGTTCGCGCTGCGAAGCTGGGTTCATTATGGGTTGCTCACTTCTGGAGAGTGAAAAGACATTAATTTTACTCCACAATAATTTCTTTCACTCGCCGCTGCTAGGTCTGAAATGTTCACTCCATTTTAAATTTGGCAGAAGAGCAAAGTGAGCCAGAGGCTAAGCTCAAAGTCGACTCAAACTTTATTTGAAGACTTCCACTGTAAGTATTCGAAAACTTGCAGCGGAAAAAAAATCTTGCTTCTTATATGGATTGGACTTATTCGGAGGAGACAAGCACAAAGATAGTATAAAATAGAGTTGATCTATAAAGGAAAGACCTGTGTCTAACTGTGAGAGATTAGGTTCGGATACCAGTATCTGAAAAAGCCCGTTTACGTAAAGAAAAATGGTTGTATTTTGTGTAACCGCCAAAACTGTCGCTTGAAATCTGTTCAAGGAAGAGAGATGCGAATAGTTTGTCTGAATGACAAAGCTCCTGCTTCAAAATGTGAATTTCTGAAGGAAGAAAAAAAACTCTCTACGTGTCAAATACAAATGCCCAGTCATTATTGGAAGATGTCTGTTTAGGCAAAGACAAGTCACGTACTTCGGGGTGTACGCAATACGTACGTTTGTCTTCGTTTTGCGTGAGCGCATAGCTGTGGCTAGTAGTAGGGCTACAGATCAGCTATACAGAAGGCCAAAACATTACAAAACGCTTAGAGTAATAATTCTCCGCTGTACGTGGAACACTTGAGCCTTCAGGGAAC
The DNA here is from genome assembly GCA_004794575.1 of Lanistes nyassanus. Classification (NCBI taxonomy): domain Eukaryota; kingdom Metazoa; phylum Mollusca; class Gastropoda; order Architaenioglossa; family Ampullariidae; genus Lanistes; species Lanistes nyassanus. The sequence goes on along the minus strand of SMGT01006914.1, from coordinate 39,205 downwards.
CAATGGCCGCAAAGTAAATTTGCGCTTCGTCAAAATCGCTTTTGTGTCAGTCCCCTTCGTTTTGTGTAAGACATTTGTAGGACATAACCAAGGGCAGACAAACCAGAACGTGGTCAGAGGCCTGGAATAATTTCGTCAACGGCTGTGCTGCTGCTTCCAAGATTTATTTCTCTCCAGGGAAGATATCGCTAATGGAGATATCACATGCCGCTAACTGTCCCATTTAGGCTTGGTAAAATCTATTCAGTCTCGTTGTCTCTCGCAACATCTCGTAAGTGGAACCTGTCCAGCGCGATGAAGTGAAGCTAGAAGAAATTTGAATGCGGAAGTCATATGCGGCCAATGAATGATCCCAAAGGTCTACGATCTATCGATCACACAAAAGACAAAAACGTGAGCTTCGAATAAATAACTTTATTTTGTCCGGGCGCTAATTAAAATTTTAGAAAAATAAGATTAGTGCTTGTAAATGGAAGCATCGGAGTTTAAAGAATACCGCTTGTCACATGTCACCTTTAGGTTAATTGTCACCTGTCACTCCTAGGTAAGCCTGTTCCCCTTCCCTCTCTTCACACCTGGTAGGTGGATGGTACGTCATAGCCAGGCTAATAGCTCCGCCCCAACCTAGGCTGGCCAGAACTGGTTTAAACTAGAATAAGGTGGCCCCCGTGAACACTGGGAGCGCGAGCGCACGGTACTTAAGCAGGGGGAGCGTGAGTGTAGGGATTGATTCAGACACTCAGAATCGGACTAGACACAGGAGAGATGAAGTAGGAAGACCAAGAGAAGCGGACACGTGTAGACGCACGGACCTCTGCCCCTCGCCATCTTAGCCAAGACGTCGGAGGAGCAGCTAGCAGTCACTCTGAATAAACTGGGTTGTATTTCGCCGACAAGTCTACGGAATAGACGTGTAAGTGACTGTTGGTTGTGCCTTCGGAATAAGGACTGCTCTTGCCATAAACTTATCTTAGAGTCTGGGACTCGGGTTGAGTAAGATAGGTGGTTTTATCCTGCCGGAGACAGGAGACGTCATAAGCTAGAGGCCCGGCGTACGCCAAGAGGAGTTAGAGGGAAGTACTGGTCGTGGCGTTGTCACAAACTTCGTGGTTGGGTCGTTGTACAGCTTTAGAGCTGTGTATTACGGTAAAGCAGTTGTTTCAAGAGTAGGTGCTCTGTTGTCGGTCACTTACTGTATCTGTGTATAGAGCGGGATCATAGGCCGTGCCGCAGTGTGATTTCCCCTCTGGCTTTAGTTTGATTATACTCTTTGATTCCTCATGGTATGACGTAATCAGGCAGCGTCTTACCCTAGACATGAGCACGGTGATTCTCTGTAAATAATCTGTAGATATATTTGATCTTGTCGAGTCAGTTAGTGTTTGAAATATATGTTGAATAACGGTTCGCTGTAGCTGTGTCTTTTACGAGGGTGGGGGCTCTTGAGCAAGAAGTGTTTTGTCCGTGTGAGACTGAGCGAACGTGTCAGAGTATGAGAATCTTTTCCCTCGGTAGATTTCTCTAGTTATTCACATTATTTTATAGCGTCGTCACCCTTTGGTGTAGAAACCATTGACCTGAGGCAGTAAAGGTTTTGGTGACGATTGCTCAATTAAGTCTATATTTACAAGATCACCATAAAAGTTTGTTCAGTAATTCTGGAGAAGTCGAGTCCAGTAAGTTAAGGTACGGCCCGTCGTGTCACAGGCTGTCGTTTTAATGCAGACATCTGACATTTTCGGCGAATAATGTTTTTGCACCGCAATCTGCTTCCTGTTGATATAAACAGCATGCGTGCATATGTATGGCCACTGCTGGAAACACCACACGCCTGATGACAGAACTTTATTTGCCTTGAGACATCATCCTTTCTCTATCCGTTAGGGCACTTGAGGATCAAAACCCGACAGAAACTGACTGTTGTGCCACTGACAGACACGCCATTTGGTGTTACAAGGACTTGTAGAACAAAGTAATGCGCAGCGCGTGGTTCTTTGTGTCATCGTTGCAATTAGTATGTTTGAAGCAGGGTCTAGGACTCAATAGGCGGAAAAGTCGCTTATAAATGTGCTCCTGCACGGGCAAAGTATCTGAGACTAAGTTCTGTGTTGAGATAACAGTCCTTTGGAGAAAGTTAAAGATGATGAGACATTTTAATTCTTTCTTGCCGGAGGGAGGGGGGGGGGGGGGGGGGTCATGTCACTAGCAGCCGCCCACCATTGCGCCTGTCAGGCCTCTAAATGCTGAAGAAAGCTTGGAATATTAAACTTTAGCTGACATTCTTGTCGCTCACTTAACAATTGTTGACAGTTAAAATCGATTACGGATTCCCATACCCCGTTCACCTAGTAAAGTTTGACAAAAAGAAAAAGAAGAAGGAAAAAAAAAGAGTCAAATGAGAAAATTAATTTCTGGCTCAATTTCAAACTCCTAACTGCAAAATATTTTTAGAAACATAACGTTTTCTACGGTTTTCACATGGTATTCTTGGTAGACATGGTATTATGTGTATCAAAAAACTGGGAGACCTGCTTCTCAGTCACATCTGTTAGATCTGCATTTTTCTCTGTCCTTCTGTCTCTCTTTGTCTCCTTCTTCTGAGGGGAGATAGGCACTAAGGTAGTAGCGGAGGGGGGGGGGGCTTTAACAATAAGTGATCTATGTTTGTGTGCGTGCGCGTGTGTGTGCGTGCGCGCGTGTGTGTGTGTGTGCGTTTGTGCTTTTGTGGTTTTCAAACAGCAATATGAGGACTTTTTTGTTTGGTAGAATGCCATATATCTACTCGGAAATTTAGTTTGTAAAACTATGAGACATATTGCGTGTTTGTTTACACTTCCTTATTCAGTAATCTTCCTAAACAAAAGTTGTCGACTTGTACATATATTGCACTTTGTTAAAACTTCCTTAATAAAGATATCAAGACTCTTTATCAATCTTATGCAGGTCTACTTTCACATTTTAAAGATAAAATTCCGTGAATTCTCATTCGAAAGAAACAATGTAAGCTGAAAAGAATGATTCTCGCCTTTTACTTTTGTTCTTATTAATTTTGCGCTACACTAGCGCTTGGGACTGCCCAGCGGTTCAACAGTTTATCGCTCTAGACAGCAATTTCTCACCTTCCACATGAACTGCTAAACCGGATTCCTCAAGCTTCGCCCAGCTACCCCCGTTACAAAATTGGGCGATTGTGGAATGAGCAAGAGCGTAAACGAGGCGCCACATTTCAAGGTTCATCGACCCTGGCGTTAGCGAGGGAAGATTGAGAGCTGAGATGGACATCCTGTTCTGAAGCAGTGTGGCGATTTCGACCATGTGATTAAAGCGTTTGCCAGTTTTATATCTCCCTTTGTATAGCTGGAACCGCGGTGGCACGCTGGAACCGTTAACGAAGGTTATTCCTCCGCGATCTTTTCGTCGCTATCGAACCGGTATAACAACGAAATCTGCCTGTAGATCATCTTCTCTGTCGTGAGGAGGAGGACGACGATGACGGCGACGAAGGTGATGATGAAGATAATGACGATGAAAAAGATGAGAAAAGGAAGAAATCGTACTCGTTAAGTCTTTAAATGAGGCGACCCACCCATCATCATCATCTTCTTATTCTTTTTCTTCTTTTTTTCTCCTCCTCCTTCAGCACCATCGTCAATATACCACCACCACCACTGGCACGCTCGGGAATTGGAATGCCCAAGACCTTAGATAAAGATTTTTTAAATCTAGAGGCAGGGATACTGTCTTTTTTCTGTGAGTGAGTGAGTGAGTGAGTGAGTGAGTGAGTGAGTGAGTGAGTGAGTGAGTGAGTGAGTGAGTGAGTGAGTGAGTGAGTGAGTGAGTGAGTGAGTGAGTGAGTGAGTGATGGATTCGTCGATGGACGGATTCGCGGATGGACGGACGCATGGATGTGATCATGTAAAAGTCAACACTGTCTCGTTAGAGAAAATAAAATGTTGGGATTTTCTTGCTTTGTTTTTAGAGGTGATTTTTTTCTCATTGAAAATCCCTTAATAATTTCAGATAGCTTTAGGTTGACGTCAAAGCCGCGTGTATCGCTAACAATATCCCCAGCAACAACAATCACAGCAATAACAAAACAATAGTAAACAAGAAAATAGGTCAAGGCTGTGATTCCAAAATAAGGACCCACGGAGCTGCAATCATTCATCAAAGACAAAAAAATTTCGTAGAAATGTTGACTGGATTAACACTTTTCCCCCTTGCAAATCCTTAAACTGTATGACCACTGCTCTGCTGCACTGCACTAGAAATAAAGTGAATTCCTAAGAGGAGCATTCGAAAAAAAGCTGCTCCTAAACTTTCTATCCCCAATAACTAAGAAGTTGTTAGCTGTATCTCTCTCTCTCTCTCTCTCTAATTCTCTTTCTCTCGCGTTCCCGCCGACACCATAACTACCACCCGGCTTGTTCTGTCTTATTGGTGCTGACAAGACGTCTTGAAAGATGAAATACCGCTGTCGGTAGGTGGTAAGTTAGCTCGCAGCGACAGATTAGAGTCTCGTAGTAAATCATAAGAAAATTAGATTAACAAAGGAAACGAACCTAATAAGGAAACGGGGAGGACAGACGAAGGGACCTGTTTCTGAAATTTTGAACAAAAGCTAACGAGAAATAAACTGCAGAACCAATGGCTGGACTCCAGCCCGGGGTGGGGACACTGACTAGTTGTATCGAGAGCAGTTCTGACAAAGTTCTAAGCTGCAGTAAACAAATGAAGATAACATCGGGCAGGCTGTCACACACATACATACATACATACATACATACATACATACATACATACATACATACATACATACATACATACATACATACATACATACATACAGACATACATACAGACATACATAAATACATACAGACATACATTCGTCAGTGGTGTGTCCTGTGTCCTATCCAATAATGATTTTGCTTCCTTGCCTACTGAGAGCGGGTACCCCAGAAATAAGTAGTCTAGAATAAGTCAAATTATCTGCATGCCCAATCCTTTCCAATGACTCGTGCTGTGGAGGATAGGGAAGACTGGATGACTTTTCGGCAAGGGTAGATTAATGTCAAAGTTCTGCGCACGTGCGAAATGGAAACAACCGTGAATAGATAATCCTATTCTACTTTGACGAAATTCTACAACTTTTAAAGCTGTCTTGCGTGTGACTTTAAATGCCTCCTCTGACCGCCACATTATCATGTATAACGAGGGCCGGTCTTACTGCGTTTCGTTAAGTGAGCTTGATTTTTGTAACTCGTTAAAATGGCATTTTTTTTATTACAGCACTTACTTTATACAGACTGCCAAGTAGTTTAGGCTGTCTCGGGTCTCGTCTCTCTCTCTCTCTCTCTCTCTCTCTCTCTCTCTCTCGTGAATGCCTCTCCATGTGGATGCCACTTCCCATGGACAAGAGGCAGCATGCATGAGCTGATGGAATGACTGACACCTTGCTGTGTATGTTCTGCCAGGTTCCCCAGCTGGTTCTCGTTTCAACGCTTCTAGTCTTCATAGTGGTGGGCAACTGTTGTGTTCTGGCCGCCATCCAGCTGTCTGACAACGGCCGTAAGACCCGAATGAACTTCTTCATCATGCATCTCGCCATAGCAGGTGAATATCGACACCTTTATTTACAAATATTTTTATAAATTATCAAAATTAAGAATTGATAAATTATAAACATTATTAATTATCAATTCTTAATTTTTATATTTTATTTTGTCGTGCTACGTTATTTCTGCCAGCCGTTTGTCTGACAGCAGCAGATAATAGAACTCTGTCTGTCTGTCTGTCTGTCTGTCTGTCTGTCTGTCTGTCTGTCTGTCTGTCTGTCTGTCTGTCTGTCTGTCTGTCTGTCTGTCTGTCTGTCTGTCTGTCTGTCACAAAAATTATCACAAAATGCGATCTAGTGCTGCTAATGTCGTTCTCGTTGACAAGACGTCAAAGGATTGTAATTCCCTGGCATAGCCAAGGGACGAATTCCCAAGGTGAGCTGTTATCCATCGTCTTACTGATCACATTCTTATTTGTAGAACGCAGTGAGCAAAAATGTGATCTATATGAGGCTATGCAAGGTGCATTCTGGTCATGAAGTAGATAAACATTACAGTCTTATGTCGCATCACCGTACAGCTTATATGTCACATGACCCTAAAGTCTTATGTTTCGTGATCATAAAGTCTCATGCCGTATCATCCTACAGTTTATGTGTCTCATTACAATACAGTTTATATGTAACTAGACTCTTCAGTCTAATGTCAAATGACACTAGTCTTATGTCACATGACCCTACAGTCTTATGTGTAATAAAGTTACATCCTCATGTCACATGACCCTACAGTCTTAAGTCATATGACTCTACTGCTCTACGTCCAATGACCCTGCAGCATATTGTTACATGATCCAACAGTCTTCTGTGGTATAGATTTACATCCTTATGTCAAATGATCCTGCAGTTTCCACGTGGTATAAATTTACAGCTTTATGTCGTATGATCCTGCCTTGCAGTCTTACATAGCATTAACCTACAGTTTAACTGTCACATGACTCTACAGAATTATGTCACATGACTCTACAGAATTATGTCACATGGCTTTACAGTCGTATGTCTAGTCACCCTACAGTTTTAGTATGACCCATACAGTTTACTTGTCATATGACTCTACAATCTAATGTCATATGACTCTAAACCCTCAGGTCACACGACCTTTCAATCAGACATAGTAGTTCTAGATGTTATTGTGCATATATATATATATTGTATATTGTTCTGTTTGGTATTCTATTGTATCCCCAAGAAGACTTCTCAATGCCCCTCTGGGGTCAAAAAGAAAAAAATGGCATTTCCTGTATCGCTTGGAAAATTATAATTAATTTTGTGACCGAATTTATAGTTTACAGAGCACCTGACATGCATTTCTGAAACGCCTCAATAACTCGCAATTTCTTTAGAAGGAAGCGTGAAATTTAAATCTGAGATTTGTTCGTGTCTGTACCGCGTGTTGAACGCAGGGATAGTTTTTAAAGGTTTAAAACATTTGTAGACATATAAATGGCATGTTGTTTTGATAACACTTAGAGGGACCTGCTGAGCGCAAACTACTTTTAAAATAATTGCCTTTAGTTTGCTTAAGCTAATAACTCCTAACGTCTGCACGTGTAGCAGCAACCCAAGAGACGCAAGGGTTTCTCTCATTCAAAAGTGCACTCGAACCAGAAAAGTACCTCAGCACTGTAACAAACAAATGGTATCAAACAACATTAGCCAGATTCAAACTCACAGTATGTAGATTAAATAAACAGAGAAGACGGTATAGAGATGATATATGGTATGATAGACGGTATATGTCCAAAATATGCTGCTAATGGACAGGATTGTGCTCTCTTGTTTAACACTACACTGTCACCAGAAAGTAGCGTCAACGTCTGGCAACCACGTGGCTGTATGTCAGCTAGGAAAGTTTATCGCAAAAGCTTTAAAAATTAGAAGCAGCTCAGGACCCTATTAGAGGCTGTGTTCGACAATAAACTGTGTATTTGTGTGTGTGATGTTTCTCAGGAAAACCTCAGATGATAGTCTTCACTCTCTCCATTCCTTCTTTTCTACACGAATGGCCTCATTTTGCAACATTACGCATCACTTACTTCTGCACGTAGCACTACTTTCTGTTTAAACTCTCTGCGAATCTTGCGCGATTTAGTTTTGTATCGTCCTTTCATCAGGCTTAACAAGTTCGCTGCACTTTCACAGGTCATTCCCAGCGCCTTTACAACATTTCCAGCCCACACGGAAGAGGGTTCCAATTTTGGATTTGTCTAGGTTTTTTAGTACCCTGTCTGCAATAAAAGCCTTTTCCTGTTTCATGAACTTGCTGTTGAAACCATTCTTGCCTCACTAGCATTCCTTTAAGAGTTGTTTCTTCAATCGGCGTTAAGCCCTCTGACACATTACACGCTGTCATCGTTCGAATGGTGATGACTTTATTTTAAAAAAACTAAAAAGGCCTTTGCTCTCAATATGTATATATAGTATATATTTCATGCCATCTGCCTCAAATAACCATGCCTTATACAAATGAACAGAGCAATGAAACATTATGAGTTAAAAGACTGTTAGAAAATTTTCTCGAGTTATCTTTATCCTAGTTTGAGAACCTAAGACAGGACGCATTGCATCTCATGCGCACAGTTTGGCGATGTGTTAAAAATAAATATATGTATGGATATTCCCCATATGCACACAATTTCTGAAATTTCTGATTTTGTTATTTTAAAAAAAGGAATAGACGATATTAAAATATACCTAGACATAAGACCATTTTACAAAATGCAAAAGCTATTAAAAAGAATTTAACAGAATCCTGCTACGGCGTTTGAGACTATTTCTGGAGCTACTGCTCGGAAATATACTAACACTTTCCTGCTTGTAACAAACTTGACATCTTGATGTGTCTGTCTTTTCCTGACAGAAAGGAAAAGACAAATCTGATTAGCAAAAAGCTTATCTCCCCCCGTAATTTGGTATTATTCTGATCTGATCCTGTTTTGATTTAATGGAAGTCGATTCTTTATCGGGATTCAGAATTAATTCGAAAGATTCAAGGCGGTTGAAATTAATATCACATTTCATATCTTATTCGTTTTTTAAAGCTGAAGCCGAAGGTGAAATCGGATGGTTCTGAACGAATGCTCAATGGCGCCCGCTCGTGTGTCTTATGGGATGTGCGTAGGTGATTGACATCTACAAGCAACTGCAAAATGGCATTCGAGATTTCGCTAGATAACTGTTCCTGTAGCTATTTTAAACGATAGAAATTTTGAAAAACTAAAGGTTCGGTAGTTGTCGAAAGAAAGAACGAAGGCGATAATCGCCTGGTTTCTTGTCCATGCCAGTCGACCATCGAACCGACAAAAACGACTCAATACGGAGCTGTCAAAATACACAACTTCCCGGTAGGCAACGTGTCGTGACGTAATGGATGGTTACACAGTGGTGTTTGCTCCCATAAAAGACCGATACAATACCGAATGTGAACACGTCTTCATCGTTTTTATTTTTTAAAAAAAATTCTACCTGCACTTGAAAATTTGTCCTGTTCGATTTAGGGCTGATACGTAGCTTTTATCGCTAGCAGACGAAAGGCAAATAAGGTATAAAATAAGTAATCAGGTGTTGTCCACTATAAGTATATACTGTGGAATGCACGTACTAGTACCTACTTAACAGATTTTGAAAATTAAAATTCCGCGGTCCGGAAAGAGTTTGACGTGGAAAATAACAGTTAAATCTTCAACGAAAATTATTAGAGCTTCTTTATGATGAACTGTGAATCAGAGCCATCTTGATTTGATTTTTTTGAACCAATATTGTGTTGTTTTAGACGTAAGGTGCCTAGCTTTTAACCCTCTCTTTTTTAACAGTATCTGTCTGGTTTCGAAATGAGTGCCATGTTGTTTCGTCTCAAATAAATTTTGTCTTGCTTTGAGAGATTGCGCTGCGGGTGTTTTGCCTCAGATCAGGCTGGTTTTGTTTAGAAATTGGGCTTCCTTCTTTACAAATTTATAAGCTCTGCCTATTCCCCCTTATCGCGTGTCTTTTGTGAAAACTGGGTCCCCTTGTGTGCAGGCAGAACATCTCGCTGTTTTCATTGAGTTTTTGATTCGAGCGGTTCGAGCATTGTGAAGATGGAGTGAATTCAAGTTGCATTTCAACGTTGTGTCCACAGTTCAGTGGTTAAAATATAACTGCTAATCGTTACATTCGTTATGTGTGACAAATGCTATAAGTTTAATTTCTTATCCCCTCTGTGCATTTCTACAAATGTCATGCTTTTAAAGCTCCCAAATGCTATTGAAATGAGCGATAGGTTTCTAGTGTAGCAGTAGTGTAGCTATTCCGTTAGGGATCAAAGTAATCTGTTATTTTCTAAGCAAAACTATAGTAATGGACAGGTACTGAGATTGACTTGAACAAGTTACTAGAGAAGTTACCTGATTTCAAAAATGTTTTATTCGTTCGCTCTATTCTTTTTTGATTCCTTTATTTCTTTTTTGCGTTTTGCTGTTGTGGATAGTAGAGAACACTACAAACAATAACGTGCAAGCGCAAGTGTGTTTGCTTGCTTCTAATTTCTTTCTGACATTGTTAATATGGCTTTGGTGATTTAAGCAGAATTCATATCCTTCTCGAATGCAGTTCTTGTGTAGATACACATTCAGTCATTTTTTATGGCGGGGTGGTGGTAGGGGGAGGACCTTGTTAGATTTTTAATGCAGAGTGTGCGCATGTGTTTTTAGAACTAAATTTTTTTTGTGTTTCAGACCTTTTAGTCGGGGTGATATGCGTCCTGACAGACCTGTTGACTAAGATCACAGTGGAGTGGTACGCTGGGAACGTCATGTGCAAAATCATCCAGTACCTACAGGCAGGTCATGTTTCTGTTGTTAGAACCATCTTAAACGCAATCAGCGCCATGCGTTTTATAAAACTCAGCACATTAGTTAGAAGTTACAATTTTCAACAGATCTTTGCTCTTTATATATGGAAACTGAACTTGTAAATAGTCAGTTTTGCTTCTCTTCCTATGACTGCAACCGAAGTTTTCGCTCACAGTTGTGGCTACAAAGAAAGACAAGTGTACAAGAGTGGAGCAGGTCTTTACTTATTCGTACACTGCTGCTGTACCCAGTCTAATGGCATTAACCTGTCTCCTTGGTGAACTTGAAGGAAAAAAGCGTTCTTATAGGTTTATTCTCCATTTGCTTGTCGAAATGATGCGTTATGGACCACCTTGCGAAATCTGCTATGACCGTATTGAGAAACATCACTTACCACGTGCAATGTCAAACAAAGGGTTCTTCTGTGTGTAGAGAAAGTGGTCGTGTAATAGTGTAACAGTGGGCTCCTGTTTTGCAGGTTGTCAATCCACGTTATCTCACTCTGTCTTGCGTTTGTACCGGAAGTCGCTGTGTAATCTCGTGATCACGTGTTGCAGGTTGTCAATCCACGTTATCTCTCTCAGTCTTGCGTTTGTACCGGAAGTCGCTGTGTAATCTCGTGATCACGTGTTGCAGGCTGTCAATCCACGTTATCTCTCTCAGTCTTGCGTTTGTACCGGAAGTCGCTGTGTAATCTCGTGATCACGTGTTGCAGGCTGTCAATCCACGTTATCTCTCTCAGT